>VWPU01007278.1:32093-75234 GCA_013398955.1 Callaeas wilsoni
AAGGGGATGGTTCCACTCCCGGAAGGCCAGGGCCGGGAAAGGGGAGCTTGCCCCTCCCCGGGGAGCAGGGCCGGGAAGGGGGAACGTTCCTCTCCTCGGAGGGCAAGGCCGAGGAAGGGGAATGTTCTGAGCCGGGAAGGGGGAACGTTTCTCTCCTCGTACGGCAGGGCCAGGAAAGGGGAACCTTCTGGGCCGGGGAAGGCGAACGTTCCTCTCCCCGGAGGGCAGGGCCGGGGAACGGGAACGTTCCTCTCCCCGGAGGGCAGGGCCGGGGAAGGGGAACGTTCCTCTCCCCGGAGGGTAGGGCCGGGAAAGGGGAACGTTCCTCTCCCCGGAGGGCAGACGGCCGGTTCTGCTGCACGGCGGCGCCATCTGCTGGAGGCAGCGGGTATTGCGGGCCCCGCAGAGCCGCGCTCTCCCGCGGGCGGCGTCACCCCCTGCCCCGCAGGCACGGCCTGCTGCCGCCGGGCCCGTGACCGTGTTGTTACAGGAACAAGGGCAAATACTGTTAGAGCATTCCTCTGGCACCCGTCTGCTTTGTTCTCGAGTTCGTACAGATGCTACGATGTATCACAGAACAATAGAATGTGGAATAGTTTGGATTGGAAGAGACCTTAAAGATCATCCAGTTCCAAAGCCCCTGCCGTGGGCAGGGACACTTTCCACTACACACAGTTGCTCTGAGCCCCATCCAGCCTGGCCTTGAACACTTTCAGGGATGGGGCATTCACAACTTCTCTGGACAACCTCTTCCAGTGTCTTACCACCCTCACAGTAAAGAATTTCTTCCTACTACCTCATCTAAACCTACCCTGTTTCAGTCTAAAGCCATTCCCCTTGTCCTGTCACTACATGCCACTGTAAAAAGTCCCTCTCCAGCTGTCTTGCAGGCTCCCTTTAGGTACTAGAAAATGCTCACCAACTCCCCATAGTCTTTTCTTCTCCAGACTGAACAATCCCAGTTGTCTTAGTCTTTCCTCATATGAGAGGTACTCCATCCCTCTAATCAACTTGGTGTCCTCCACTGTTTGCAACTCTGAGTTAAATAGGTCTGAGTTTGCCAAAAATGCAATTTTATGGTGTTAACCTATTTGATTAGAGGGCAATGTTGCCATGTGTGTCTCTCATTGACTCTCTCTGTAGAGCTGCAGACTTACAGGATACTAAGTTGAAGGTAGATTATTATTAGAGGTGTTATAATAAACATTACTAAAACAAGCTAATAATGAGGAGGAAAAAGTCCGAAGTAGAATTTTACTATTTGAAGTTCTTTTTTGTTAACATTCAGGTTTTATGGCTCTTTTTTCTACTTCTCCTTTAGTCACAAGCTTTTCTTCTCAAACCTTATTTCAGAAATCTTCAGAGATAGAAAGATTGTCACAAGTAATTTGCTTCCAAGAATTTTGCATTTCTGAAAAATTTCATAAATCCTGAAATTTCCTGATAATGCTTCTAGTAAAATAGAAAACTGTTAAAGTCAAGAGAATAAGCCTAGAGAGTTGTGGAGAATATCTGGCTCTATGCATTCAGTCCAAAGGAGTAAAATAACAAATTTTCACCATCAAAAAGAGCAACATTACTGGACTCCTGGTTTTTCTTTCCTTTTTTTTTTTTTTTTTTCCCCTTATCTACACAATCTATGCTAGAGACAAGACAACTCATCTGTACCTAAACTTGTACCTTCTCTTTAGGCTTTGAGCCAACTGTTTGAAGATTTTAGATGAACAACCTTATGACCTAACACATCAGTGCTGTTGCCATTTCACTCGTACAATCACATGCCTTTCACTTAGCTCTTTTCTCATACTGATATAGAAATCAATCCCAAGCATAAATGAAAAGTACATGCTTCCTTGATGGTTTTGTGCTTTTTTTCATTAAAGTTATTAAACAGATAGCTTATGTGGGATACCTTACGCTGTACTGGCAAGAGGCAATTTTAGGAGAGTTTTAAGACTCAGACTTGGGAAAGTTTTTACAGGCTTTTAGCCTGTGTGCTAAGCCTATCCTACGTACATGTTTCTTCGACCTCAGAACATTTCTCAGTAACCCTTGAAACACAATTGTTCCTTAAGTGCATTTGCCATATCATTCTCAATTAATTCTCAATCAACCCCCATAAGTTAATCTAAGGACAGCACTTACTACAATGAAGCAGAATTCAGTACTGAAACTGAACTCCAGATCGGTCTGATGAAAGAACCTAAGGATGAAAAAAAGGAGCGAATGTTTCCAAGTGTCACTGTCGAATACACAAATGAAACCAGCACTTCACTGTCCTGCAGAAATGAAGAGAGGTAGGAGTCACTATCTGCCTTCCCAAAGTTGCCTTGAGACAGCTGCACGTTTTCCAAACCTTCCAGGTCTTGCACGTTCCTATGTAAAATCAGATATGTAATTTGCCTGCTCCTTTACAGTCTCGCTCGTCCCTTGGGCCACTCTGTCCCAGGATGGCCACCTATCTGTGCAGGGACTGTCAGCTCTCCAGGGCTCGGGCTGCCCCGCCGTTCATTTCTTACCCATCTGTTCCAAGCACTAAGCTCAACCACCTGCTGGATACCACAAGACTCAGCTGCGCACCCAACTCTCAGGCTCCTTTCTGGAGCTGAGAAGACAGCACTGACGGGTGCCCCAGCTGTATTTTGCATTCTCCCATCCATCCAAAGGTTTGGATCACTCCAAATGATGAACTGGCCTCAACAGTGACCCTGGTTTCCCCTTACAAGTATTTGATTATGTCCATTATGCTGTATCACGTGTTAGTTATTATCTTTTATTGTATGCCCATCATACATTTCTCAATTGCTTAATTACTTTATCCAGACACTAAGTGCATAATCACATTCCAGTCATTAGCATGGCACGTGCAGTTGATGCCTAAGCCATGTTACTGTGGGGGCTGTATCTGGATGTCTCCCGAGCCACACACACTCGTTCTATATCCTGGCCACAGCTGACCATCAGTAGCTCATGCAGAGCTGTCTACTTCTGTCAGCCCTTCACTGTTTTGTGAAACACTGATTTGCAAAATACTGTAGCTTCCATTATAATTGCTATTTCTCTAATTCAGAAGGAGGATAAACTATACCATATAGATGTATTTACTTAAGATGATTGTCCTTTCATTTATTTAAATGCAGCAGGAGTACTTACTTCTCAGTGATGCAGCTTTTGGTCTCATTTGGTTTTTTTTATCTAAAACAGGAATGATTAAGAGGATAAGAAACTCTTACATGGAAATGGCAAAAATTTCCAAAGAAGTTTTCTCTGGAAATACCCTACAAAGAGAATAAAAAAGAGAGAACATAAAAAGAAGTAGATTCAGAAGAGTAGCATGGAGATGGGATTTCTGGTCTATCCATCAAATACAACAATAAAGGAACATTTGATGGGATGATGAGATACTGCAAAGCAGAAAATACATTCCTAATAAACAATGTCTATAATTATGCTGCATAACTTGCTGCCACAGGAGGTTAATGAAGGAAGAGCATTATGAAATTCTGGCAGGAGCACTTAAGCACTTTCTGTTCAGATTCAGATTTCTTGCATGAGAAAATGGACTTACTGCCTAACAAGAGCTCTAACCACAGGGCTACCACGTAAATATCCCCTTTTACTGGCCCTGTGGACCTCTGATGTGTATTTGTGGCTCTGATTAACTTACAGGGGTGGACAAAAAAGCAAACAGTGTGAGCACCCATGGAGGTGGATAGAAAGAACTGGAAATAGTGTTGTATCGATCAACATTTGCACTTGAACTGATGCCCTATGATCAGCTTATCTCAGAAAAGACAAAGGAGCTGCAGAGTGGCTTTGGAGATAGATGGCAAAGAAACAGAAGCACAGGAAAACTTTCAGAGATAGGGACTGTTTGCCTGAGAGGGAATATGAGAGAAATGAAAAATGCACAGAGGAAACAAGCATAATTCTTTTAGTACAAGAGCAGGGAGACAGCCAGTGACAGCAACAAACATGGATTTGATGAAAGAAAACACGTTTTTACTCAGAAAAATATCGTGTATTACCAGTTTGTGGAATTCATTCGCAAGAGGAGGTAAAGTGCTCAGGAGAACTGAAAAAAAATTGCTTAGGAGTACTGCACGTATGCAGTAGGAATCATTCACAAACTAGAAGGAAAACTTTATTTAAAAGAATGAAGCCATAAACCCTTGCTCTTCAGGGAATTAGACTGATGAGGTTCTACACAGAACTGAAAGGTAACTGTGCAGCCTCTAGTTCTTTCTCTAAAGCTGGCCTTGATGTATGACATTAAATTGGGCCAGATGAGGCTTTAATGTAGCTTCCAAAGGCAGGAACTAAGTGTCAGGAACATATTTACCTTGGGAAAAGGAAATGGAAGCAGAGAAGAGGAAAGAAAGTGAAAGCAGACAGGATACAAGATCAGCAATAAATGAAAGAACATAAAGAAAAACAAATAATAAAACTGACAACAAATTAACTTCAGTGTTACAGTGATAAATGTGTCATTGGACTACTAAAATGAGAGACATGAAGGTACATTCGGCAGGCTCAAATTTTTATATTGTGATTTGCTTCCTCACAGAAATAAAGGATTAATGGTCAGTTTTGGAAACAACTAAGACATATTGAAGCACACAAAAACCATTTGTAGATAATGTATATCTACACAAAAACACTTCCACATTTTGCCATGGCCCAGCTAGTCCCTTGTAGTGATTCACTACAATGTAAGAAAATATTGTAGCTTTTCTGTAAGGGAAATCTTGCCATTAAGCAAGAAAATTAAAGAAAAAGCTTCCACAGTCAGGTTTTTAAGTGGATAAATGGAGATTTTTAAAGAGGAATCTGCATTCTCATCACTCACAGGGAAGAAAAGCATCTCACCATAAATACAAATGAAAGAACCAGGTGCCAAGATATCATAAACAAATGGGAGGACAGAGTGAGCCATCTGCTTCATCAAAGGAAAATTTCATACCCCACAAGTCCACAAAACATAAACACTGGGTGATAAGAGAAAAATTTTGTTTTTTCAAGGTCTCGAAGGTAGGAACTGCACTGGGTAGTGGTAGGGTTTGTGCCAGCCAGATAAGGAGAAGATGAATCCAGCCAGAGCTGCTGGCTCATCCCAACTCGTGACTTTCAGATAGAGTGTATTACACTGGGAACAAGAGTCAGCCCATGACTGAGGAATCCATGGGGTTCTCAATCCCAGCACTCCTTCCCCAGGCGTACAGGGAGTGAGTACCCCGGCCAGAGCGCATGGGAATGCTCCCTGGAGTGAGGTCTGTTCCTGCAATTTGGGCTGGGAAAGCCAGCAGGAATGGGAAAAGCAGGCCTGGAAACATCTAACACAGAACTGCAAAAAAGGAGAGGAGTCATGCTGAGAGAGAAGGCCGCTGCTGGCAGATGGGCTGTGTCCAGCCACAGCGGGGCAGGGTGGATGGGCGGTGAGGCAGGACACCAGCGCAGAGCATGGCCCAGCTGGTGGCTGGTCAAGGACACCAGAATAAGAAGAGAAGGCAGACACCATGTGTATGTAAGGCTGTACAGGTGAAAATGGGCATAATTTAAGGAGGCATTTTACTTCAGAAAGGAATTTGGAAAGGTTGAGAAATCCGTATAACATATTAATAATCATTAGACTTCTTTGTCTTGTTAATTCACCCCCTCACACGCAGTCAGGTCATGCCTACAGTTAAGATGTCTGTTCTCCAGCTAATTAAGCATGGTCAGCTACATGTCAGACTGCCCAATGTATGTTGGGTTTTTCTGTGCGATAAATAGTATGAAAACCCAGAGGTAAATATGGAAAATACCGCAAACTGCATTAAAGGGAGAGGATGTCAGGTGTATTAGATTAATTCCCTATAACTATACAAAGGATTAGAAAGAAGTTGGTCAGTGCAGTTCCTCGACAAGTGATTGAATGCAGGGCCAGACAAAGCTAACAGTGCTTATATTTAACTTACTAATGCTTACTTACTAATGCGACATCGTGTGCACTGCAGGTGACCCCAAGCAATTTAATCAGAACTTAAGCTCTCTTTTAAGGATAAAAGGGAAAATCCAGCCCTCACAGTTGTGAAAATGGCTCCCTGAATGTGAACTACTGTAGTTATATCAAAGATCTGCTCGGTTCTACTGTCACCTAGCAATAAAAAATACAAAGAAATAATATTAAAAAAAAATTATCGTCTATCTTGTTTCTATAATTTTCCTAGATAAATTTTCATGCTCATTGTCATTACACTGTTGCCAGCTGGGCAGACACATGACATTATACTGAGAGGATGTTCTATTTGCCGGGGATGTCAAATGAAACAGACAGTTCAAACATGCCATAAGGACAAGATCATGAACTCTCTTAATAGTCCTCTAGCAAACAGACCATACAAACACTGGGTAAGGAGCTACTACATAGTGATTAACCAAAAGCTGGTTTTCACAGCTCCCCGTTAAGAACAGGAAATAGCATCATAAGTATTTTCTTTAACTGTGCACCAAAGAGCACAATTTCTCCAGGCATGAGATTTTTGGAAGCTAAACAGGGAACACAAAAAAAAAAAAAAAAAAAAAAAAAAANGGAAGAGAACTTTAAAAAATAAATTAATCTGCCTAAACACAGTGCCATTTCAATTGTTCTGCATTTCCAGGACTACCATGTGAAGCTGTAATATATATCAAAGGCCTTGTATGAGATTCATGTCCTTCTGAGATGCAACAGTACACTAGGGAAGAAATCCTACTGCATCCAAAATTAAACCAGCAACTATGTTTAAGTAACTGAATTTGTCCTCAGTATAGGTTACATATGTCATTAGATATGGGTAATTCAGTCCTGCTTACCTCTCAGTGTTCTCATTCAGGAACACACTTTTGGAGCAGAAGGTACTTGTTCTCCCAAGGGAGAGCTCACCCATGTTTCTGTAAAGGTATTACAATATTAATCTCTCTTCTGTGCATATGTCATCTAACACCATAAAGCTCTTACTGTCAAGAGTCTTTCAATGAATAGAAACATTCTGTATTTTTCCATCCAGGGTATAGTTCTTTGTATTTAGCAACACTGAAGTTAATTTACCATCTTTTTGTTGTTTGTCTAGGTAGTTTAAATCTTAGTCAACTTCCTTTACAGGTTTTTTTCATAGCAGTTAATCTACATAAGTAACTTTGTCTTCAAAGTCCTCTCTCTCCCTTTGTTTCTTTTCTTTCCAGATTACAAACAAATATATGAAACAGCATTCTGCTGTTAATTTTACCATGATGGGAGTTGATTTTTCATTGCTCTCATTGGTTGTTGTCAACTGGCCAACATAACTGTTGGATGCATTATGAAATACAGGAAATCCTGATGTAAAAAAGTTCACCCGAGTAACCTAATAATGCCACAGCATGGATTCTGAACATTTGTGTTTCCATTTCAGGCATTGCTGGACTTAATGAGCCATTCTTGGTACTACCCAATTCCACAGAAAAGATTCAGAAAAGTGGGTAGGGAGCAGAACTGGCTTTGGCTGTGTCCAGCTCTCTCCTTGCTCTCCCAGAGCCAGTGAAGCAGGAGCTGCATGTTGCCTCAGCACCCCAGCACATGTTCCATGCCTTGTCCCTCAGTGCAGCTGCTCAGACCATGGTGGTCAGGGCTCCAGCGTTGGTCTCAGCTCAATCTTCTTCCTCACCTGCTTTCCTTCTTGAAAAAGGACAGTATAACCTTACTAAATTTTTTTTCTGCCCTGCCCTCCTATACTCTTCAGCCAAAATGCAGCCCTGCACCTGACTTTCCTCAAACCCTGGGATTATGGACAGGAGATAAAAGTTTCTTTTAGCAGTTTTTTTTAGTGGCTGTCCCTTTGTTCCCCAATTCATTGTGTCCCAGCATGGCTTACCGGGAGGTGCCTGCAGGGACAGCAGGGAGCTTACTGCTGAAATTGAAACAATTCCATTGAGGTCTTCAATTCCGTTCCCATTCATTAACCACAGTTGACTAACCCAATACCAAAACTTCATATGCATATTTCTTAATGCCAAAAGCATCAGACTATTGCCCTGTCTGGCAACGAGTTGCTTTATTTAGGTTTAATTCACTAGCAATTGGAAATTTGGCAGCGATCTCACAGTGACTGGTACCAAGAGGCTATTTAAATACAGGAAAGTACTAAGGAATATTAGAGCCTAGATTTTACATTTCTAAATTAACCACCTAAGTCAGACTCATAAAAAATTTTCTATAGCCAAAGTAATTTTTTAAAAAGTATGAATCATCAAGTTAAAATAATGCTAACTGAAACATTAAATTATTTAATTTATCTCTCATTTCAATATGTACATCAAGTTGTTTAATTCTACAAGGGGTAATACTTTCAGTCATTATCTGCGTATGACTAGCAACTTGTAATGAGTTTTTAAATGGTGTCAACCGAAATTGAAAATATTACTGTATTACACAGTGACACATTATTTTTTTGTGTACTACTGCACTGATTTCCAGGCATGATGCAAGTACAAGCAGAAAGGGAAAATGCTTGTTTTGTTTCAATTTCATTCAAATTGCTACATACCCTCACAGAGGGATTTAGAATTGTTCTTTTTCCCAAGCTTAAAGTCAAACATTTAATGTATAATCTTGTACTACATTATGAAGCAGACCACATGTAGAATCCTGCTGATGTGTTTGGTTGTTTAATGTTTCACAGAAACTGGGGGACAGAATAAGCACTTTTGCACTTTCAGACTACTGAGAAAAATGTGCAGTTTCATTGAATACTCAGATATTTTAAATGTCTGATTCAAAACAATGAGCAGAAGGCAAACAGGGTAAGAGTAAAATAACACTAAAAAACATGAAACAAAAAACATGGTTAGTCCACAAAGAGGTATTACTCACTGAGCCATGTGGTGTTGGAAATTTCTTACAATGGCAAAAAATTTAGCATTCTACGGTATCAGCAATTTTAAACAGTAGATAGTGTAATTCTGTGAAGAAAAAAGTTTGAGCTTGGTGTACACATACGTATGTGCTTCAGTCTTAAAATTCATTGACTGCACAAAGCTCCTGTAAGCAACGAGTAACAACACCAGAAACAAGGCTTTCATGTGTAAATTTAAGGAATTTCTAGATTAAAAACCTGATGGTGTTATGAAAATTTAGTGTCTGAAATAATATAGTCACACTGTCACTACAGACAGCTGGCCAAATCCTGCTGATTCCAGACCCTGCCACATCCATTGGACAGAGATTTCAAATCAAAGTGCGGATTTTACCCAGGATCTTTTAAACACCCACTTTGACGGAGCGGAAAGTGGGAGTTTGTGCTTGCTATTTTGTCCATCCTGTTTTGCTTTGCTTCACGGGTTCAGAAGCCATGTTGATATTACAAAAGGACTGTAAATCTCCTCTTAAAATCTGATTGACATTGCTGGAATGAGGAATTTCTTCTGACTGGTGAGAGGTAATTGGGTATATTCCAGTAGTTTGCATTCAGATGCAAAGAAAAGAGGAGATTAGGTAGATTAACCTTCGTCATCTGGGAGATGACATTTCTTGCTGCGTTTGAAGTATTTTGTGAAGGAAAGATGGCACTGATTTTGAAGTTTATATTAATCAAATCTCTTTGATTTTGTTTGATGCAGCAGCTGCAGTGACACACCCTCACTCTTTGAAAGCCTTGAGCTGCAAGGGCCAGGATTTAGAAGAGACCAACTACGGCTCAGAAGTGTCACCTTCAGCCTCCAGGGTGAAGGAAAGCACTTGTCTAATTTCTCCTCTTATCTTCTTAAATTTGCGTTAGAATTGGAAGCAAAGATGGGTGATTATATCCTTATACAAAGCTCTGACTGAGACACAGGTTTCTGTGCAAAAGCAAACTCAAAAATTAACATGGCAAAATATATATTTTTCTTTATTTCTTTTATCTTTCTTCATTTCTTTCTTTCTTTCTTTCTCTTTCTTTCTTTTTCTTTCTTTCTTTCTCTTTCTTTCTTTTTCTTTCTTTCTTTCTCTTTCTTTCTTTTTCTTTCTTTCTTTCTCTTTCTTTCTTTTTCTTTCTTTCTTTCTCTTTCTTTCTTTTTCTTTCTTTCTTTCTCTTTCTTTCTTTTTCTTTCTTTCTTTCTCTTTCTTTCCTTCTTTCCTTCTTTCTCTCTCATTATAGCAAGAAGTTGCAGATGCAATCTCCTGTTAGCAAGGTCTTCCTGACCTGAATTTGCAACACTGAAATTTTACAAGTAAAGTGACTACAGTTACACAAATTTATTTTATTATTTCAGTTTATCATTTTGAAGTGGTATTGGGCTAAAACCCTGCAAACATTTCCAGGGTTTCGTCTGCTTCAGTCATACAGATACTTTGGTCTGTGTTTGCTTTTGTGTTTGTGAGTAGTCTAAGGAAAAGTGAGAGCTCTGAGGATCTGAATTAGAGAGCGTCATCCTCTGTGTGAACATCACCAAAAGTTAACCATGACAATCAAGATCTGAAACATCTTAACACTCCATAAAGGGCAAAGATTTCTTCTCTTTAACCACGTACATAAGCTATTTTCGTTTGTATGAAAAACCTTTTTCAATAGTTGGATTCACTGGAAACCATTTCTGTGTACCCTGTTAAGAGGTACAAGCTGATCTGACCACTAAAACATAACCTAGAGAAGAGGAATGCTGAAGACACTTCTCCTCACCCCCACAGCCCCAGTCCTGCCTGCTGCGAAGGGTGCACTGTACTGCAGGTTTCACCCCACCATGCCCAAAGCAGTTTTGGTGCATATCAGCCACCATCCATCCCCAAATACAAGACCAGAGGCCACTTCCAGTTGGGGCCCTCCACAAGCATGGTCCCACGTGTCTCATCCCAGCTGGACTGCTGCCTTTGCTTGGGGGAAATCTTCAGAAGGGACAAGGAGGGTAGCACACTTTTCCCGGCACACTAAACATAGG
The DNA here is from genome assembly GCA_013398955.1 of Callaeas wilsoni. Classification (NCBI taxonomy): domain Eukaryota; kingdom Metazoa; phylum Chordata; class Aves; order Passeriformes; family Callaeidae; genus Callaeas; species Callaeas wilsoni. Next base: position 43,005 of record VWPU01007278.1, read on the forward strand.
AGTGGGGGCTCTCCATGTTTGTTACAACCCTTACATTTATGATTATTACAGGGGATCAGGGGTGTGATCTGAGTGAAGCCTGGAATTCAGCCAGACCTGGCGAGATAACTGAGTGAATCTTGTGTCTTCATTTTAGTTTCTTTTAAAAAAAACAAAGCCCAGAAAAGGATAAGTTTTGACCTGTTGTTATGTGCTTTGGCAGTGACTAAAAGGGATAAGGCAACTACCTGCTGACAGGCTTTGACTACATTTAATTGCTGAAAATCAGACTGAGTGACTTGAAGTGACAGGCAAGTACTTAATGAAACTATTCAGATCAGTAACTTTTCCAGTGAGAGCAAACCAAGGAGGCGAACCAAACATTTGTTGAAGCTGAACCACTAATGAAGCAACCTATCAAAATGTATTTCATCATAATTTTAACTGTTCTATTCCCAAAGAATTACTTAGTACCTTAAAAGGGGCTGAGTTTTTTCTGTCTCTCTTCTGATAAGCCATCACCCCAAGGAAATCTTCCACTTTTTTCAGTCCTCAGCCACAAGTCAATCACAATATGCCATACAACATACCAAATAATAACTGAAAGGAGCAATATTACTATAAATGGCTAGAAGGCACTGCTAGTCCAAACATCAAGTTTTATTTAACTAGTATATAACAGCTAAATGTTGGGAGAAATCCTGCGAGTTTGGGACTCAGATTCAGCATTCATATGGCTGCTCTCTGACTGAAACACTTTCTCAGAAGAGATTCTGGTTGCAGACAGGTACTGGATCTACTTTTGAAGCAAACTTAAATATTACTCATTTTTTCATTTCACAAAAACGTTGAGGCTTAGGTACTGTATTTTAGCAGTGATTAGTATCTATTATGTCAGAATATATCTCAGTCTTTTTTGTATAGTGTCACCAGAAGGGGTTTTTGACTTAGGTATTATTTAACACCATTTTCAAGAAGAATGAGATTGCCTAAAGCAGGAACTCTGCATCAGACACAGATAAACAATGTCCAAACTCCCATGAAATTTGCTTGGGAATTAACAATTGCAGTTGGATCCCAGCTCAGTCTTGAGTTTTAACAGGACTGCAGCAGTTTTCCAGCCAGCTGTAAAGAGAAATTGCTTTTCCTGAAGCCGTGCATCTTTTAACAGAGCACTGGCTCCCTTTCCTCCTCTAACTGAAAAACTGCCAAAACCTGAATTCTCTTCACTCCTTTCATTTACACTATTGCTCTCCCTGGTAAATAAGGAGGTAGGAAAGGATTAGTAAAACATCTTCAACAATACAAAAGAGCAGGCAGCACTTCCCCTTATAAAAACCCAGTCCAGAGGATGATACAGCATCTTTTTGACACGTGATAAAGTTTTATAGTCGTACTTACCCAGGTTGTTACTACTGCATGCTCTAACATTTTGGCATATCTGGGACAAAACAGACACCCTTGCACTGTCCCAAATATCACGTGCAGCACTTGAGCAGCCCCTGGGAGACCAGCTCTACTCCACAGCTCTGCCAGATATGGCACGGTACAAGCAGCATCCAGAGCCCACTTCTAGGGTGAAGGACAAGCAAATAATATTGATGAAGGTCGCAGTAGAGACACAGGTCTACTGAAATTTGACAGCCTTACTGTCTTTCTGTCATTTAAGCTTTTAACCTAAGCTCAAAAGAGAAGGGAAAAGAAGCAGCAGCAATAAGAAAAATAGTCACAGGAATTACCAGGAACAGATCAAGCTTGCCTAAGTAAACATAGGCCATCAAAAAACAGGCTCAGGATTAAATCTAGGCTCTCCAAAACCAAAGTGGTACACTAAGTACATACACCACTTTCCATCGAATCATAGAATCATTCAGGTGGGAAAGACTTCTGAGATTGAGTCCAACCATTAACCTAACACTGCCATATTCGTCACTAAACCATGTCTCTAAGTGCCACATCGACACTTTTTAATACGTCTTTTAAATCCCTCCAGGGATGGTGACTTAACCACTCCCTGGGCAGCCCATTCCAGGAATGGATAGTCCTTGCAGTGAACAAATTTTTCCAAATATCCAATCTAAACATCCCCTGAGAAAACTTGAGGCCACTTCCTCTTGTCCCATCATTTGTTAGTTAGAAAAAGAGGCTGACCCCTACCTGGCTACAATCTCCTTTGGGATAGTTGTAGAGAGCAATAAGGTCCCCTCCAAGCCTCCTCTTCTCCAGGCTAAACAACCCCGTCTCCTTCAGCTGCTCATCATCAGACTTGTGCTCCAGACCTTTCACCAGCTCCACTGCCCTTCTCTGGCCTCTCTCCAGCACCTCAATGTCCTTCTTGTAGTGAGAGGCCCAGAACCGAACCCAGAATTTGAGGTATGGCCTCACCGGTGCTGAGTGCAGGGGGTTGATCACTGCCCTGGTCCTGCTGGCCACACTGTTCTTGATGCAATATGTACTTATTTACAGTAATGCAGCTTTACATTGGAGATTAGATGTAAAAGGCAGGCTCTGCCCTGCAGCTGGTTCCTCCAGCTGTGAGCTGTGCTGCAGCACTGCCCTCTGCCCACAGGTGCAGTGAGACACCCCCCACCCCAGGCTGGACCCTCGTGCCTGGGCCAGGTTTAGCCCTCACTGTTTGCATGTTACCTGCTGTTGTGTCTGACCACTTTACTTCTGCAAGCGTTCTCATAAACTTTTAAGAACTTCTGTATTAAGATTATTCTTTTTTTGCTGTAAGATTATACTAATTATCTATATCTTCCATGTGATATTCATTTAAAACTAATTTGCCTTATTTCCTGTACGCTATTGTTAATTCTCCTGGTAAAGTTCTCTCAAAATCAGTCCTTTGGAATACTTTGGGGTTTTTCTCCTGGAACTCATTCCACAAGCTTTTTTGATTAGCAGTTCATAATGGGGACCAACAGTAGGAAAGTATGGAAAGAATAAAGGAGAATTACTGAATAAGCTGATCGTTCTGCTTGAGTGAAGGTGGTCTTGGCACTTTCTATTACAAGATTCTGTTTTCACTTGAACTTCCAGGCTAAAATTTTCATTCAGAGTGTTTGCCTCCACTTGACTTACTTGAAAACTTCAGGGAAAATAGCTCAGCCATATTCAAAGACAAAAGTGAAGGAGAAAACTGGTCCAAAAATCTGGATCTGCTTTGGAAGAGCCTTTGTAGTTCTGGGTAGAGAACTAGAAACTTGTGCAGGCAGTTATCTAAGTGTCCAGGCTTTGTCTCTTGCTATTCTGGGAAGGGGCAGAAGTGAGGAAAACCACTGGAATTGTGTACCTCAAAATAAAAACTTGAAGTTCATAATTTGTTAGAAATAATAACTAAATTCTGTATTTGCAATAAACATTGTCTGGTTTCGAGAATCGGCACAGGACAGAGCTCTCCTTTGGGAGGGAGCTAAGAGACATTGGAGCGCAGCAGGGACAGAGAGCAGGGATCGCACGGGGAGCAGGACGAGGGGGCCGAAGGCTGGAGCGAGGAGCTGGGCAGGAGCAGCAGTCCCAGGCTGGGCTATGGCCCACAGGCAGTGGCAGCTCTGACCAGCTCAGCAAGATGCCCGAGATAAAGAGCCCTAGAGAGGGCTTCGGGGCAGGGAGCCTGGTGCTGGAGTAAGTGTGAAATAGGTGTAAGGCAACAGGCCGAAGAAAGCAAAGCCCAAGGAAAGGGCTCCAGGGAACTGCAGGGCGCCCTGGGCTGCCATTCCCACTCCTGCAGCTCTGGAAGCCCCTGCCACAGGACGACAGCCCCAGGGCAGGGAGGACCAGAACTGCTGCAGCAGCCAGTTATTCCGTTACACCCAGCAGCAGCGATCTGGGCGGTAAATCTACAGATTTCGACCCCGCTGGTGAGTTGCAAGGAGAGAGAATTTGGGCTGTGGTTAAGACAGTTGAGCGTTGCCTTTCAATTCCAGCCCCGCTTCTGCCACAGGCTCCTTCGAGAGCCCGCCTAAAGCACAGGGTTCACACACTGTCACCAACCGTAAGTTCCTCTTTTCTCGCAAATCGAACCCACGCCCTGAGATAGGGAACTTGCAGGGGTCCCGAACTCTCCCACCTCCAGCCAAACTCAATCAGAGTTGGCCTCTGAACATAAAAATTTATCTCCTCTCTGGATTCTCTGAAACATCAGGTCCCGGAGTCTCATAAAGGTCCCTTAGTTTCTATAATAATGTTCCTGAGCTGCAGCTCCCCAATACTGAGGCATTAATAATAAAATCAGACATTTGTGTAGTGTAAAGACAAATCATTTTTATAAAACACTGACCCTGTGATAAAGTGTCTTAGCAAAGACTTGGACACTATTTTTTTATTCAGATGTCTTTGAATGCACTAAGTTATATAAGAGTGAGTGATGATAAATTAAGGTATATCTTAAGTCTTCATTCTCTGAGTAAAAGCTCTTCCTTCTGCTGGGAAACAGATTAGGTTTCTAGATTTTAAAAAATGATGACACAGAACAGGGGCACTGAATCAATGTCCTCTGTAATTCTGCTACATCTCCTTCTCACTTTATATCTTTGCTGAAGCAGGAGGCAGTTCTGTTCTTCCAGGAAGCATTAAATTCCAGAGCAATTGCATATAAAACTGGCAAACAGGTGTTATTAGTATACAGTTCATTTCAGTGAGATTACCATTAGTTACATTGAATAAACACATGCATGTCAAATACCAGAAACCAGAAATAGACATATCTTGGATACTACAGACAGTGTGAAAATAAAATTGTAGAATTGTAACATTTTGTATCAGTAGACCCTTTCCTTTCCTTTCCTTTCTTTTCCTTTCCTTACCTTCCCTTCCCTTCCTTTCCCTTCCCTTCCCTTCCTTTCCCTTCCCTTCCCTTCCTTTCCCTTCCCTTCCCTTCCTTTCCCTTCCCTTCCCTTCCTTTCCCTTCCCTTCCCTTCCTTTCCCTTCCCTTCCCTTCCTTTCCCTTCCCTTCCCTTCCTTTCCCTTCCCTTCCCTTCCTTTCCCTTCCCTTCCCTTCCTTTCCCTTCCCTTCCCTTCCTTTCCCTTCCCTTCCCTTCCTTTCCCTTCCCTTCCCTTCCTTTCCCTTCCCTTCCCTTCCTTTCCCTTCCCTTCCCTTCCTTTCCCTTCCCTTCCCTTCCCATTAGGTATCTACACTAAATTGCAAGATTTAAATGAATTATTTCCACTTTCACACGTCACTGCTTAGAGAAGCATCTACAAAACACAGCAGCACTCACTTAAATACACAAGAATCACAGTCTTTATTCTCAAATGCATATGCAGTACATGCTGGAGCAAATAGCTAAGATGAAAAAATCTTCTAAAATTAAAAAAATCAGAACCCTGTCAGCAAACAACAAATTTTGACTTCTTCACTGTTAGCAGGGCCAGTCTTTGGATTAGCACTGACTCGTCCTCAGTTGCTGGAAAAAACAGATGTGGTTCAAAGAAGTCTTTCAAGGTGGTGGAGGCGTTGGCGCCTGGCCAGACCGGCCTCCAGCCCGCATCAATCAGCCAAGGGGTCTCCAGCCCCATCCTCCCTGCTGCCCCTGCCCCAGGCAGCACACCGAGCGGGACCTGCTCGGCAGGCAGCCACAGGAGCCGGCCGTGCAGGGCTCCTGAGCCTCCGTGCTCCAGCCCAGCCGCCTCCCCATCCCTGCCCCGGCCGCTCCTGGCGCTGGGAAGGCTGCGTGCTGAGCGAGGGGCTGGCGGCTGCAAAACGCGGGGGCGTGGGGAACGTGGTTTCACGGGCTTCCAAAACTTTAAATCTGAACAGTGTTCCTTACACCTGGTGGGTTTTAAATCAGAAGAGGGAAAAAAAAAAAAAAAAACAGGAAAGGCGAAAAAAAAGATTTATTGTATTAATATGTTCTAGTTTTGGGCTGTCCTTGAAAATCAGAGAAAGGGTTGCCTATGGATAATGCACTGGGTTTAACCCCTGAGATTCAGCTTTTAATACTCGCTTTGCTACAGAGGGCCATGGTCAATCAGTCCTGGGAGTGCTGACCAGCAATAAGACAACTTATTTACAGCACTAAGTCATCCGTTGCGGTCAAGTGAGATTGTCAGATAGTAATATACAGCTTTATGTTATGTATACATAAGTGTATATATAAATCAGGCATATCTGGCCCAGTCTTTGCATGCATTTCCCATCATTCTATCGTGTTTTAAGTAATCTAATTCCTTCGAAGTGGAGTGACTCTACCTCCCCATTCAGAGGAGCTGTGAACCTTAATTAACCACATATGAAAGTGGAAGAGAAGCTTTCTCTGTACAATACCCCTACAAAGTATTCAATGTTTACTGCTCTCATTTTAAAAAAATATATTAAATAGAGGTCTTGAATAAAATTCTGCTTAATTAAAATCATGGCAGGTTTTCCCCTTTGATTTCAGTAAAATCAGATTTTCATATGTTATAGTTTCCCAATTTAAAATTCAAATAACAACAACAATATAAAATGCCCCATTGGACTAGGTTATATGATCATTGCATTTCCTCTTTCTGTAAATACTAATAAACTTATTCCACAGCCTGTTGGTGGCAATTGCTACAGTTTTCTCCTGCCAAGACTTACACAGAGCAAAAGTACTCCCAGGATTTGGCAAAAGAAGCATTTGGTACAGGTCCAGGTTATCACCGTGTAGAGAAATCCTCAAGACTTTATTCAGTTCTTATGTGGTCCTTTGGTAAAATTACATCACTAAACATTCAATGGAAGCAATGGAAGTGGGAGGCTTATTCTTTTTTTATAAAGTTAATATGCTTCCTTCTTACTGTTCATACTCTTTTGACAACTCTCAAAGCAAAGAGAGCATATGAAATTATTCGATAGGAACAAACAGGATTTCTTTCGCCTCTTGCAACATGCTGGTTGTTAATAGTTTGGATCATTGCAGGCCAAATTTAACAAATTAGCAGTGCCTGAAAAATGAAGTATTATATTTCCAGTATTAGTCATTTTCTCTGATTGATCTTCTACTACTGCAACAGAACAGCCTTATGTAGGAAGCAGAGCAGACGTTTGTCAGTAGCCCGAACACAGTGACTAAAAAACCTTACATAAAAAAGAAATTAATGTTCATTGACTAAAAAACCTTACATAAAAAAGAAATTAATGTTCATTTTTGCATTTTCTGCAGAATTTCATGTCATTTTCAATTAAGTTTCAAGTCAAGGCTGTTTGGAGACAGCCTTCATATGAATCCACCCTTGTTTTTAGCAAAAAGCATGTGAACTATTTCGCCAGTCATACTGTGTTCATAGAAGTGTTAATTGGGCTTTGAAGTTGGTTCTATTATAAAGAACAATAGTATGAGAAGCAAACACTCAGCTGAGACAAGGCACTTGGGTTTTTTATCCCTTTTCTTCTTCCCACAAATATCTTTTTCAGGGTAGAATCTGTACATCCATTCTCCCAAAACAAGATTTCCTGTCACACAGCTGTGTTCACTAGAGCCATCAAAGGAGTTAATAGATTATTAGTAGCAGTTAAAGGTTATTACTTGCAATACCCTATCCTAGAAAGAAATCCCAGAAGGAATATGAATCCCCATTGGATGCATTTCATATAAATATCTTGAAGAACTGCAGTTATGCCTTATTCTGCAAGACCCACCAGACCACTCCTTTCCTAGAGAGACTTCTAAAACAATAGCAAGCTTGCTTTTCTGTGCTTAGTGATAAATCTGGGAAGTAAGAATGTACTGTGCATATTGAACAGATCCTTAAGGCATACAAAAGACTTAGATTCAGTCCAACTCTTAAATATTCAAGAGTCACTCTAGATTTTCCAGGATAATATGAGTAAAGAATACAGATAGCAGGAAAATTCAGGTTTAACCCTTTCCAGAATGATGTTTTTCCACAAACGTCCTCACTGCTTTACGAATTCTGCACATCTGCACTGCCACAGACTTGCAGTCCACAGAGTTCTGTGCTTGGGAAGAGCTGCATTCCTGCAAGAGCCCTTGCAAAATCCATGCCAATAGTCATTCATCATTTGCATTCATCACCTTAATTAAATACCTGTTCGGGTGTATGTTCACTGATTCACATAGTGCTGCATTTTGCTGTGAAGCTGGGTCTTGGAATAATCCTTCAGCAGTGTTTTTTCTTGAGTCTGAATTTGTTTCAGGATAGGGCTCTATGTGGAAGTTCAGAAATACAGATACAGTTATTCTGAAGCCCTAATATTTCATCCCACTTTCTCACAGTGCACACATGTCTCTGGAGTGCTGTGTTAGACACTGATACCGACCCACTGCTTCAGGTAAAACAAAAATCTCATTTCCAAAAAAAACAGAGGACTAAGCAGCCAAAATTACTTAAAAATATACTCCCGGGTAAAATAGTTCATATGTTTCTATGAATCATTGGCTGTATTTCTTTTTAATGTACATAAATTCGTTCCCCTACAGAGATTGTATTCCTAGGGCTATTTTATTGTAAGAATTCAACTTTTAACAAAAGTAAATGCATATCCTTTCTCACATATTCATTTAATTTTCCCCAGATGAGGCTTTTAAACATACTATAGTCAACAAAAGTTCAAGTTCTTAGATATTTGCTTGTTTCCACATTACATGGTTACATGATTGAAATGTAAAGTCCAGAAAACCTTCTGCTTTGTCTCTGAAGCCTCTTAACCTTTACTTGATGTTGGTTTGTAGCACAAGGCATGGAATGAAGCTGGGAATAGTGCATCCTTATGCTACTGTTAACCTGAAAGAATACTTACTAAGTTAACATCAAAGGTGATCCTATTTTGAACCTGTGCAATGACTGCATAGATTGGTGAGGATCAGAGATGTTTACCTATTGCTTACTGTGAAGTAATAAATGATGAGTTGATGAACTAATTATTCTAATGCCATTGGAACAAAACACTGAAGTGTAGCTATGTGCTAAGGGTGAACAAATTCTTTGCTTCAAAAGGCTTTCCTTAGTTCCTGAACTAGTTCTACATTCAAGCTTTTATCATTAACTTTCAGTATTCCAGGGAATTCTGCCAATGAGCAATTCAGGTTTGTAAATTACAATAGTCACTGGTACACAAGTAAAATAAAGGTCATAAAAGCTTTTAGTTTGTTTTTTGCAGCATCCTGCAGAAACCCAATGTGAACAGTGATAAGCAATGCAAGTGATATTAATTCAGAGTTTCCCCTTTAAAAAAGGAAACGGGTCAAAGGATATACCCTCTAGGGTATGCGCTGGGATTACACACCTGTGATTAATCTAACAAACTGCTGGAGATGTGATTGTTTCTTCATAGAACTGCAGCTGAAACAACAGTTCTTTGGCAGTAAAATAAATGTAACCCCTTGTGGTGCCCCTAGACATACAAGATAATTACAACAAAGTACCTTCATAGGAAGTTAGGACACTCCTGCTGCATCATTAAAATAAACGGACCTGCGATAACTGATGCAGCCTTGGAAGTGCCACAGAGGAGCATGGTACTCAAGAGATGAAAGAGATCTGTTCTCCTCCCGGAACGTGCATGTGACTTCCATTAACTGTAGTGGAAGCTGAGATTTCTAGTCCAAATCTAGCAAGAATAAGAGACAGGTTTTATCCCTGTGAAGTCAACTGCAGTTTTGCCATGGAGTTCAGTGGGGCAAGGCTTCTAAAGTAAAACTTAATTATCCCAAGGCTTTTCAAGGCCACTCTGTGCCTTGCAGTGGAGCCTGGTGCAGAGAGGTTTAAGCTCGCTTCCACCCAGCTAGCTGCAGGAGCTGCAGAGCTGCATCTTCCAAGCAGTTATCCAGGACAGGCACTGCCTGGGAAGAGGCAGCCCTTGTCACTCTAACACCCTCCTGCTGCAGCCAGGACTCCTGCCCAAACCCACGCGGCCTGTGCCGGGCCACAGCACCGGATCAGCAGCGGCCTGAGGACCACCCAGCCACGAGATGCATTCCCCAGGGGATTTCCCAGTGCTAGGTGTAGTCAAAAGACCATAAAGGAGAAACAGTACTATGTTTATGCTATTATAGCAATTAAAGAATGCTAGCATGTGTTAATGCCAAATAAACACAAGGTTGCAGTTTTCACAGCTTGGGTGATGACTTTCAGGCCAAAGACAGTGAAAGGAAGAAAGGGCCCCCAACGACTTAGTGTGTCCAGCACCAATCCCATTTCAGCACACATGCAACATATCCATTTTCATTACAAACATCTCAACAACCGTCTTTCAAGAACTTTCTTCAGGTAGTAACTTCCAAGCTCCCACACAATCAAATACTTCTACAATTCAGAATGCAGTTGTTATAGATATTCAATTGTTTATTTCAGCAAATTTTCATAGCTATACCCGATAGTAATGCTCAAATTTCTCCGCTTCCTCAGCACACATACCCAGTTACTCATAGACATATCACTCCAATGAAGAACTTTCTAAAGTCCCATCCTAAAGATTTGCTTCTCACTTACTGGGATATTTTAAGTCAACATGTACACAACTCTATATCCAAAACATTGCAAATTTGCAAGGATTGGTAACAGGCTGAGTCACATCATGCTGGAGTACCAGATACTCACATATGACAGTCAGGGTCATCAGGAGAGCTAATTTGTGTTATGTTTTTGATCATTTAGTGAGAAATAAAATGTGTTGAGGCTGCTTTCCTTCGTTATTTTTTTTTCTAGACTGGTAAGCCCAGCAGTGTCCATTTATTTGATTCCTACCTCTTCATCCTTTCCAGCTGAGTAGGTGTGCAGATAATGTTGCAATTCTGAAGGAAAGGTCTGGCCTTCAGAGAAGACAATTTTTTTTCTCTGGAAACAGGAAAAGGCAATGTAGTAGTATATATGTGAAAGTTGTCTTCACCACTTCAAGAATGAAAAATGTGATTTTTATTTTTTTTAAAAGGTAAAACTGTACAGGCATAAATTCTGCATAGGTAAATGTTTATGTAGGAAAGTTTACCATGTTATGGAATCCTGTTCTAAAACAACTAGGGCAGTATGACTCTTTAATGTAACTTCTGGCACAGTAAATTTGTCAGTATAAATGGGGCCCTGAGCTGAGCAAACACACCAAGTTGTCTGTCTTGTGCCAATGGAAAAAGGGTCTAATAGCCAGGTTACAAGGAAACAAGTGCCAGGTTCCAACTTATTTAGAAACACAATGAGAGCATGTGGGCTTAGCTTTTAGGGCAAGAGTAAAGGGACGTTCCAGGAATATCTCCCCCTTCCAGTCCTGCTAACTGATTGTACCTCTTGGCTAAGAGCAGATTCAATTCACTGTGACATGAATCAAATGCTGTGGATAAGAAGCAAAAGGTAGATAAAAGAGGAGCTTTGTTCTTAGATGTTCTTCTACGCTACCGCTAAAAAAATACATTTCATCTAAATACTGCCCTACTGCAAAATTGGCAAAAAAACCAGAATTTGAGACCGGTTAGAAGGTTAATAGCTGAAGAAAATCTTATAATGAGATTCAATCTTTTTTCAATGTGTATCATATATGGAAACAAAATAAACACTAAAAATTTAGAAGTCTTCTAAAAGAATAAAGTAACTGAAAATATTTTTAAAATCCCAATGTCATTAAGAACTGCTGCTTTATATGAGATTTTAAATAATATAAGTGAAAACAACACTTTTTCTTTATGAAGTCCAGTGTTGGACTGAAAATTCTGAATTGACAGATGAGCTTGAAGAAAGATAATTCTACATTTTCATGCCAGTAATTCATTTCTTATACATCTCTATTTTTCTTTCAGTTTGATAGTCATTCCTGTCACGATCCTCATATTGATATTCAATACGATCATCCCTAGCAAAACCAGTTAACTGACTACATGATTATCATATTATCTCAGTGAATTCTTCTTTTGAAATAAATGCCAATTAACCTAAGGTAACATGACGCATAAATGAAATAACTGCATCTTAATAGTCTTCATAAAAGAATAATTCCCATGTAACATCATTTTTAAAATTCAGCAAATTCCCTGTTTACAGTAATTATCTTTAAATATGAAACTATTTTTATTTACTAATGTGCAAGGATCCATCCATATGAAAGTTGATGCTTTGTATTTTAATCACATTAACCAAAGCCTTCTTCTCGATTTCTGTCTAAAGACTTGCTGCCCAGTTGCTAGACTGTATGAAATACCCTTCCTTACCAAGCTGTACAGATTAACAGGACTCTACAAGCTGTATTTTATAGCTGTACTTTCAGTAAATATCTTACAGGTGTTTTCAGCTAGGACTATCTTCTGAGTCCTCATCGTTCCACAGATTTATTTCTAAGTGTCTTCATAATTCAAAGTTCACATCAGACAAATGGTTATGAGCTTCTCCACAGCTCTCTGGTCTTCAGCCCAGATCAAGCACAGTCTGAGCTGCATTCCAGGACTCCCTCCTTTCATGCTTGCCTATTTCTCATTTTGTAAAAATAATAAGAGTTTTTGGGCCAAATCTTCACTTCTGGGACCTCATATCAGTTCTCGGGATTGGACTCTGCTTTTAGCAAATATCACACATCTGGGGCTGGGACACGGGTATCCAGGCCAGGCTCTCACCATCCCTGACTGGAGAACCTCAGGTAACTTGTACTTACTTCCCTACCCAAACATTAAGAAAAGTTTCTCCTTTGTATCTCTGTTCCTCAGCAAGGAGTAGGGTTTTGACCAGTGCCACTGGGATATTTTAGCCTTTTGTTTGGGGGTCTCTCTGATTACTGTTCTGTAGCAAGGAGTATTTGGGTTAACTTAATTGAACTCTGAAACTGTTAATTTGTCAATCTGTTACTCTCTTCAATAATTTCATTGTGCATTAAAAAGCTCAACATAATATTTTTTTCAAGTTATGAACAAAACTTGAGGCATGGGGGAGAAAATCTTTGGTAAAAACTGGAGATTGCTTCATAAAGATATTTCCCTCAAAAGCTGGAGTCACCATCTAGTTCAAGTTTCCAGCCAGAACAGATATACCAAAAATGAAAGCGAGGCAGAGAATAATAGGTTCAGTCTGCAATGCCCCCCTGGCCCAAGTAAATTGAGTTTTGCAGTGAGATTGTGTTACCAAAATGTTGGTTTCACTTGTTTTATTTACTGCTCTGGGAAGACATCCAGGAGTAAGACCACTGAAGGACTTACTGATGGAAAACTCCTGTGTCTTGCTATGTTAAGGCACTGGGGCAGCCTATGGGGTCATAATGCTGCTACCAAATGTGATAAGATGAATTCTCTGAAATACTGGCATTGCCTGCCATCTCTTCCTCACAAAATGGTTGCTCAGACAGGTCTAGTCTTTTCTCATCAAACTCCATCCTGCTTGGGAATGGCAACACCATGCAAGGCTGCCCATAGGCCTACATCTTCCCAGGCTGGGGTGCACTGTCACCCTCCTCTGCTGTCAGAAACATGATTTCTAATCACACACATGAGCTTGCAGGGGTTTGAGATGCTCTCCACGCATGAGAATTCTAGGTGGAAGTATAGAGATGGGTCTACAGCCTTTCTACAGGGTATCCGTATATTATGGCTTTGTTTTATAAACTCCATTTGACCAGGTTTTCAGTTTCAGAATAAGACAAAAATCCTACTCTGAGACCCTTCTTCCCCATCCCCTTATCGAGGAGCCTGTTTCAAAGCAAGAAGCTCATTTACTATTCAAAAAGAAGTTTTACCATGGCTAAAGCCATTTCCCCTTACTGGATATACAATTCTGGCTGAAGTTTTCCAAACTAATACAGTACAACCCAGCTAAGGGAAATTTTAGTCTAAGCAGATAACAGATGGTAGAGTTATAAACAACTGAGAACCGAGACTTTTAGTAGAAACTAACAGAAGACCTTAATAAGAGGTCGTGCTAACATGTCTGCTCATAAAACTTAACTTTTACGTGGCATATTCTTATTTCAAAGTGGACATATGAATAGTTATCATAAAATTGTGTACTTTCATAACTTTATGGTTTTCATCGCCTATTTTAATAGCTCTGAGATAGTCCATGCTATACTTTCATATGGTATGAGCTTATGAAAATAGTGATAGAATCTCATACTATAAATCATTTGCAAAGGAAAGGAATATTATTGTGGGGGGTTTTCTAAGAAAAGAGTCTATAGACATGCATATTCATTTAGGTTATTTAAGTATATATAAATATTTACATTGGCCTTTAGTATTAAAATGTTTTAGCATTATTTAAAACATAAAAATACAATGATAGGGGGAATTCCAGAGACCGCTTTTCAGGGAAGCACTGCCAAGGGTATGCTGTGGCTGCAGAGGACAGGAGAAGTGAGGGCTAGAGTCCCGAGCGGAGAAATTACACATGCACAGGGCAACCCCACAATTACCTGTGAGTATGAGCTGGAGCTGTGGTTCCAGCCACAGCCACTCACTTGCCTTGAAATTACGAGAAAGGTCACCTTCTGTGTGCTTTTTATATGAGACATCATTTTTGATCACACAATGTCTAGAACGGGTTGATAGTCATGGTATGGTCATGCATGGGTCCATGCTGGGCAATAATCTGAGGTGCTGCAGCCACCCCAATCTCAGTGGCAAGGTCAACCCCTCTGCTAGTGACAAGGAGATTATTTACGACAAGTGTTTGAGATCCTGCCATGCAAATGGCAAAGGACTGAGAAGGGAGAAGCTTCCAAAGCCCTGAAATGTATTTTTCTAAAAAAGATAGGATTTTGTTTAACTTTTCTGAATTGTGGCTTATTGCCCACCAAACAAAATGTTAACAAGATAAACTTGTAATTTAAATTACTAGTACTTCCAAGATACTTAGAAATGTATATTCTTTTCATCTATCCTGATGATTAAAAATGCCTTTGGGATCATGCCTAGAATAATGTTTCACAGTATGGAGGCCAATAAAGAGTCTTTTTGCTAAAAACTTGGATCAGATACACTGTTACTGTTCCCACCTCTTAATCAATTAAAAATATATATCGTAACAGCATATGCCTTGTAAGAAGGAAAACACAGAAGTTATTCTCCTCTCTGAGAACACAAATAACTGCTACTCAGTTTAATGGGACATATATATGTACACCAAAGGAAAAATATCTTCCAGAATATGAAGGACTCGTATGTATCTGTAAATTATTACATGGTTAGGTGCAGGTTGGCTTTTCGCCATGCTAGACTCAATGCACCCAGTTTTGCCCTGTCTTGGAAGCTGAACAGTCCCAGGCCTGGCTAGCATTTCATGCAGAGACCATCTGGGAATTCAGAGTGGCATAAGCACAAGCCAAGGAGTCACAAGGTGATGAATATTAGGCCATAGAAGCTGGATGAGTGGAAAGGTTTCATTCAACTTCCTCAATATTGCTGAACCAATGAATGAGAATTTCACCATTGCTCTCCTGCCTCTCCCTGCGTTTCCCCAGTAATGCAATATTGATTTTGATAGGAAGGATACTGGAAGCATCCAAAGGGAAGGATACAACACAAAAAATATCTATAAATGTAGTATTAAATTAGAAAGAAAGTGAAGAAAATGGTAATAATATAAGTGGGGTTTGACCACTCAAAGTCAAGTGAAATCTATCAGATGAAACAGAAGAAATCTGTTTGCAGAAATCTGAATTATTTTTTATGCACTCACCCAAGTCTAATGGGAGGTATTTTCTTTAACAAAGCAAACAAAAAGCCCTGTGGCTGAACACACCAAATCTGTGTGCTTGTATGCACTGTGACTGGTACCAAACCAAACAGAAAGCAACTTTCAATTTGCAAGCACATATATGTGTAGGTTGGACCTCACAGCCATATTGTAAATTACAGGGATACTTTTGACAGTCAAAACATTTAACATTATGCTTCTAATTGAGAGATCCAGCTAATGCCTGAGGTTATTACACAAAGCACTGAAGAAATCTAAAAACCTGTGTGAGCTTTAGCAGGAAAGCAGGAGGAAGGAACTTCAGCAAGTCCATTTCTTTGAGGTTTGACCATAAGAAACAAGACATCCTCAAAGCATCAAGAGCATTGGCAATAGCCAAGACATGGTCTTGGGGAGTCAGATCTTTTGATCACTTGATTTTTATTTTTGCTTTTCTAGCTCTCCTTCCTTCCAAGAACTGAAGAGTATTTAAAATGTTAGTTAAAGTAGAGAATTATTATTAGTACTTACATAGAAAACATTTGATAACTTCATGATACCTAGAGTTTGTTTTACTCATACTTGAGAAATTTTCACGTCATTATTTTTTTAAGGAAAAAAAATTGAAAATTTTAATGTCATGACTATAAGCATGATAAAAAAGGAAAAGACAAGAACTTGGTGAGAACAGATGTTTTGTAAATAAAACAAGCCATTGATGGCAAATCGATAGTCATCATCACACTAATTCTTCTTCCCTAAGCTGCCAGCATCTATAAAAATATTCTAGTATACATCTACTCAGAAATGGAAGGAGAAAAGCTGCCTGAACTACTGATATACCACTGGAATCAAAGGGCCCAATTCTCCTCCCAACATTATACCGTAACTCCTTGGTTACAGCTATGCAAAGTGAACACGTGGATAACTAAACTAGAATAGCAGCATTTGACAACAATTTACAGGGGTGTAAAATTTCTGTGCCATGTTCTAGGCAACAAAGGACCACAGAAACTATAATCCATTATCTGAAACTTCACTATCTGCAAACGCAGACAGATACAAGCAAATCCTTCATTGCAAGCAGCAACAGGCTTGCTGTCATTAATCACTACAAGGAGGCTATTGAAGACAGACTCTGGAATGGATTTCAGTGGCAGTCTGCAACTTTATTAGCTTAACATTTCCAAGCATTTCAGTGGATTCTGTGTAGGAGTTAAGGGACTCCCACCATACAAATTACAATTCATGGTTGACTGTCCTCACCCTACCTATGGAAACCAGTATCAGACATCTGACATCTTCTCACCTTGAAGAGAAAGATAGGAGCATGGAGGGGAGAATCAGCTTGCAGGGGGTCTGGGTCTCCTTTTTAGCAGTCTACCAGCAAAACCCCAGCTGTTCACTTCTGGAAGCTCATATTACAAACTCTTACCCACGTTAGATAGCAGCTTCAACTGTCCAAGTAATTATTACACTAAATATAACAAAGGTATAAAATGTACTTAATATTTACACCCTATTCCTATGCCGTATTTATTGACATAATGACTTATGAGTGCAAAAACAGACAAATAAGACATAAAAATAGCTCTCCTTCCTCAGTTTTAACCTAATAGGAAAATATGTTATTCTGACATCAAAAGAGGCAGCCTATTAAATCTGCAAACCCCTGAAAACATGGTTCCTAGGTTATAACTAGAGGTCAAGAATGAAGATACCATTTAAATTAATCAGAGTTCCCAACTGCAGCACACGTCACGTCACATAACCCCAGGAAGCACCATCTAGCCTCCCAAATTGTGTTCTTCTAATGGCGGGAAATCTTTTAATTTCTCCACAAGATTTCTTCATTGGCAGTCTATACCCCACTTGACCCAACACTGTCTGTTATATTAAATAGCTCTTCTTCCCCTGGCATTTGTCTCTAAACCCCTCATAGATGTTAACTTTGTCAGTGATAGAGGGAAAGCCAGGTCCCACCATCTCCTGGCGCAGCCAGTGGGAGAAAAAGCCAATGTAAAAAGGAGAGAAAACCCTTTTTCTGCCCTGTCCTTCCGACAACAAGCTGTTCACCAAGGCTCTGATCATGGTTCTTATTTCTGCAGTGGGCAAAAACGGAGTGTGAGAAGTTCATTAGGCATGAAAAAAATAAATAATCTCTCTCCAGGAATTAACAGAATTTGACAGTAAATTAATCTTGTTGAATACACTTGAAGTGGTAGCTAGGCAAAGAGCTTTGGAAAGCTGAATTAAAAAGGATAAAGGGAAGAACAGTATTTTGAGAACCATGAGTTGTGAGGAATATATTGGAAAGCTTTTGTGACCTGGACACACCTTCCAGTTCCCCGCCATTGATCAGCAGATTGAATACATGCATTTCAACATGATGACGTGATCTGGAGTAATGCAGGCTCTCAAAAGAGCCATGGTCCCAGTATATCCAGGAGGTCAGCAGTGGTGCAGTGGACCACAAACACACCCACTACTGCATAGGTTGCATTTCTTCTCACACAAAAAAGACAATAAATGTATTCTCTGAATCACAAGGAGAAAGAGAAGTCACCCAAACTGAAAAAGAAATTCAGTCTTAAAGATATGTCATATGGATTTGGACCATTGGCTGAAGACTGTATCTAAGGGCCCAAATGCCTGTGCTACCAGCATCCCCCTCTGTGGAGCAGGAAAAGCTGGAGCCGAAGGGCTGGAAACACAAAACAAGGCTATAAACTCACTGAAGGTTTGTCTTGGCATTTGTTTTTTAGAGATTTAAAGATGTAACGAATGTTCTGTTTAAAATATCCACCCAGCTGCTTTTTATCACCTTCAGACAATTTAGCACACACCAGTGGCCTTCCCTCCAAGACAGCCAGCAGCAAAGGTGGTGGCCCTGCCAGGTGACAAAGAACGGCCGATAGGCAGCAGCAGGGACCCCCCCTGGCTCTAGTGGGGACAGAGAGGGGCTGGGAGGAGGGAGCTTGGCCCCGTTCTCCCCAGGGTGGCAGAAGATCCTCACAGATCAGCATGCTGAGGGGTCTGCATCACCCCTGGCACAGGAGGGCAGGGGGCCAGGGCAGTGTCTGGAGCAGGTCACAGCCAGCTTGGTGCTTGACACAAGGGAGGTGACAACCTCTGCGGTCTGGGAACAAGCAACCCAACTCAGCCTCAGCAAGGATCCTGCTGCAACAAGAGGCTACTGGAAAGGGGCAGAGCTGGCTGGGACAGCCAGGAGAACAGCCCAGATCCTGGATTGCTGACACCCAGCAGAGAGGAGCAGCCATTCTGCACCAAGCTAAGCCTCTGTGCTTTCCCTTAGGAAGAGGAACCAGCCTGGTGTCCCATGTCTTGGCATAAGCAAATGTCATGGTCGCAGAGAGGGGCCGGGGCTTAGCGCTGTGGGGGCCTGGCCCGATGTTCTGTACCTTCCACATCATCCCTGGGTACATCGTTTCAGGAGGAAACACTGAGCACCCCACTGGAAGTGCACCATTTTGACTCCATCTCTGCAACAGGAGGATTTCGGGATCAGCCCCTGCACACCCAGTCTCTGCTTTTGTCTCTCACTTACCAGAAGGGGTGGTAGGAATGGAGAGTGGCTTATTTGGAGTTTAATTTCCTGCTGGTGTTAAATCACCACAACAGAGCAGGCTGCAAATCTTTGACCATTTTGCAAGTCTTCAGCAGTTTTGTGCCCTGGCAATTGTCTACTTACTACAGCCACAGAGACTGGTCCAGGTTACTGCTGGAGACTTAGAAGTGTAAAAAGAGAAATGCAGTTACTTTAGAGAGATTTGCTGTTAATTCTCTGCCAGAGGAGGGCTCCTTTGTCAAACTTTTATGCAGTTGGAGAAATAGTGGGTAGTGGAGCAATTACCCCATTACAGAGGGCAATGGGCCAGAAGCTCTGACCTACAGTGGATAAAAGAAACTTTTTTCCCACTGGGTCCCAGGCCAGGTTGTGCCCACAGGCCATGCTTGGCAGGCACTAAGCACAGGCAGTCCAGAGGCAAAGCTGCTGGTAGACAAGAGCCAGGCTCTTCTGATCCATGCAAAGAGCTGTGTGAGCTCCTTTGGATTTGAGGGCATCAGTAGCCAGCATACCACAGTGATGGCTCAGACATCTGAAATTACTCCAATTCTTGGATACGCAGGTGTGCGGGAAGGAAAGAAAGAGTGAATTATTCAAATGAAAATAATGTCTGTTGCTGAGCACCCGCTGCAGGAAACAGTGGAAATCCAGCTCTTTCTGAACATGATGGTATCTGGGTTCTTGTACAAGAACAAGGTTGCTGTTCAGCACTAGAATGTTACAGGCTGAAGCAAAAAATGAGCTGTGCGCAGGAGCCATCAGCAAGGCTGCACAGGAGGTGCAGCTAGCAAATAATCAGACAGTGGAGACAGCATCTCAAAACCTCTGACAGCAACAGAGGAGGAAGGTGTTGAGGCTGCCTGACCAGTACAAGCTAGAGATTGACTTAACAGAAGCCTTGGTGCAAGGTAGTGAAGGGAAGCAGTTAGCACAGCTACAGTAACGCCAAGGCTGCATCAGTGCATCCTCCGGGAATAGAGGGGAGCTTGTCAAGGCATGATCAAGTGCAACATCAGATTGCTGATAAACTAAGGAGAATTCCTGGCAGGCAGTTTCCAGTTTTAATTCCCTGAATACCAAGTAATAGTGAAGCTAAGTAATAGTCTCAAGGTTATTCTAACTGGACAACACACCTAGTCCTGGACATCCCTATCTGCACACCCTCAAAAGCCCAAAAGAGACATAAAAACATGCATTGGCTGCATGAGAGGTAATGCACAGGCAAGTCAAACACATGGATAAAATATTAGGAGCAAGACATTTCAACAGTTTTTATTTATATCATCTCAGGTAAGGATGGAATCAAAGGACTAAGAAAATAAACTGCAGCCTTGGATCACTTCAGTCCTTCAGAGTGTCTTTTGAACCTGGAACAAATCAGGCACAATTTATAAATACCGAAGGATCTACAGAGTTTTTTATATTAAAGAACTAAGAAGTTCCAGTTCAAGGTAATGTGTTTCTGAGTACTAAAAAAGTCTTCACATATTTCATAAGACACATTAAGCATGGCAAAGATCTTTAAGCTTTTAAAGACTTAAACCTCAAGAAACAAATTGTAGCCTGTAAGGAGCTACATACTGAGCGTAACATCAGTGAGAACCGGCTAAGAGTTTCAGAGCACCACCAGAAACAGTATAAAAAGAAGAAAGAAGCCAGCAAAACCACAGGCTTCTGCACAGAAGACACCACATCTACAAAACCTTTGAGCATTATCAAAACCAACAGCACCATCTTGTTATTTACGAAAACAATTTTTTAGACAAAGGAAGAAGAAAAGCTGATAACTAAAACAAATGAACAGTCTCTGAGACATGTTTTGTTCAGGTTTTCAAAACCACTCCTCAATTTTCAGGAGTTTGCAATGCCCCAAAATCTCCTGGTGACATCCAAAACTGATGAGGCTGGTAGGTGTTCTTTGATGAGTTTCACACAGTTTAAATGAGGGTTGCTACAGAACTGAAGAGTTCAATTGTTGTGGAAGTCCTCAAATCCTCTCATTTACATTTACTCAATAAGGAATTCAGTGTACACAGGCTCACAACAGCCTGTAGCAACTCTTTATCAAGCCCAGCCTAGCAAGACATTCATGGAGTTGGATTCACAAACTAGCCGGATAAACATTCTCAGCTCAAGAGAAAACAAAAGGAAAACGTGACTGCTGTTTGCAGGGCACAAGTGTGCACAGGCTCCCTCTGGTTTCCCTGCACTGGACAAGACTGACCTGAGGATCCTATTTACTTCTTATGTACAACAATGTCTATCAAAGGAGACCCCAGTTCAAATATAATACAGGAGAGTAACCACCTGGAGTTCATACAGATTAATTTCAAGGACTTAAAAATCTGGAAATCACCCCTTTCTTGTGTATGACTTGTCTGAAAATAGGTGACAGCAAAGCTGCTGAAGCATGAAAAGGAGCTTGAGACTGTTACAGACACGCTGATGAAATCCATGTTGCTGTGGTTCAGCCCATGGCGCTGCATCTGTGGTGATGCAGTATGAAAGTAGGAACTTCACCATCGTTGTTATATCTTCCTCACTCAGACTTTTTTCTTTTTGGAAAAAAGTATAACATGTTTCTGACACAAAATCTATTCTGCTTTGATATGTTTAATTTATGCATTTGTAGGCAATAATGGAGAAGGAATACACAGAATTCCTATTTTTTAGTTTTAGAAAAAATCTGATAAGGCTGTATAACAAGAAGATCTGGGGAGTAATTTGTCTCTGTAACCTAATTTTTGCAAATTTCAGCCAAGGACGTTTATCATTTGCTTTCTACCTCCTCCAGGAAACAGGCAGGGGAAAGCAGAGCAATAAGTAACGCCTTGCAGAGCACACTATCGGTTAGGCAGGAAGAGGCATCCTTCCTTCCTCTTTAGGGCAACATAAACTGCTCCATTTTAGCTAGCATTGTTTTGTTTTGCTGAATACTGATGTCCTTGCTACAACATTAAGATAAGGACCAAGACCGATCAAAAATGACAAGACAGCAACAAACGAAAGACGAGGAAGAGAGACAACAGCTCTGACAAATCCAGTTCATTTACTGACATCTGTCTCCATTAGGGTCATGGGACACTCAGTTTCAACAGCATTAAAACTTGATTTTAAAAAGCCACATTTTGCTCAAGAAAAAAATCCGGTTTTACTCTCTAATATGCAGAGTCATTAGGCTATCGTTGCTAAACTATTTTTTCAATTATTATTAATTATCAGAGAAAAGAATTTAAGCAGAACTTTAACTAGAAACCTGTGAAAGCAGTTTGAGTGCCCAAAGGTTGCATCATAACGGCTACACAGAAGGGGGACAAAGAGGGAAGACAGCACAGGAAACATCACTCTGGCATTTCCTAATTCCTGAGCACTTGACTTTACAACCCCCACTTATTTTTGTATATCATTTCCTAATGGAAATTTCCTTCATGGAAAGGATAGGCAGCATCCTACAACCCCTCCCCTCCCAGCCCACCCGGCCCAAAAACATGGGATGCTCTGGGGTGCTGTCCCAGCCCATCCAGAGACCTCAGCTCCACGGCATCCTCTAAGGCTGGGAAGAACAAGGACTACAATCAGGCCAAATCCTCAGGAGACTGGAGCACAAAAGCCCAAACACACACAAGCTGTAACTGCCCTGAGGATCATGGCTGAACTGAACACCCACACATTTTCCCAGGACCAGCTAGAAGTGTATTTCCAGATACTGTTGTTCTCCCGAATACTGGATTGTGACACTGCTACAGAAAAAACATCAGCTTTTCTGTAAGGGTTGGAAATTTTTTTCTTTATTTGCTTCTTAACATGAGCCAAACAAACAAATTTCTTTCTCTTCTTTTTAGAGAAATCTGAAGTCTTTTAGCTGAAGTTCTCCATCGCAAATTCTGCCTCAGGCTTAATATTTCTTTGGAAAGTTTCAGTCCCAGTAGTTAAACTTTGGCTGAGGTATAAGCATGGCCACATAATGGAAAGATTCAGAAAACTTAAGTTATAGGCAGTAAGACTAGCTCAGCCACTAAAACATGTATAAACACTCATATATCTGGCAAACTTTCTCAAATTATGGAAGATGCATAGCTAATGACTGAATTTCCAAAGAAATACATGATGTCCAAAACTTACTCATAGGAGTAGCTTCTTTAACATTACTCATGTCTATGCAGTGTCACCATATCTAAGTCAAAAGAAACATTTTTTTTAAAGCAAGGCTAACTCGGGGGAAAAAAGAATTGTTGCACCTATTTATCTGTTTAATATATTTAGGTTATTTGATAAATTAGGATGCACAAAAGTGGCGAAACATCGTAGCATACTGTCATTTCATTTTGAAAGGGGAGAGCATTTCTCTCATTTTTTTCACTGTTCTGCATATATAAATTATATAATCGATAGAATAACAAGGTGTAAATAAATGTATGCTACTGAGTCTGCTGCTACAACCAACAATAAGACATGGATTCACACAAGACTCCCCGGCCACAGGCTGAAGCTGAACCTGCAGCTTGTGCCTGTGGTGGCTGTACCCTGCACCCATCAGCCTTCCAGTGGCAGCTTGAGCCCCACTGGAAACCAGCAGGTTTTCCTCACATGACACAAAAACATATGCATGGATTTTTTTTTGCTCTTCCCTTGTTTAAAAGAAACCTCTACTGACACTTCCACAATATTCCTTCACATGTCTTAATCCTCCTTCCTTATCTGGGATAATTCCCAGGCAAGATGGAATACAAAGTCAGGACAAGTGGAGAGACGAATTATCACAAGGAATTGCATCTAAGAACCTCTGGGATAAAATCACGTGGCTTTGAACACAGTTCCACAGTTACTTAAATAAGCCTTATCTGCTACACTGGCGGTGGAACAGTCCTACTGTGAAACAACAGTATTTCAGCTTTATGTGTTTATCATCCTTGTTGTTCTCAAATTGACCTAGACAGGTAAGTATTACAGCTCAACTTGTAGACGGATATTCATGCAGATCCCACTGTGATCAAGTACAGTCAGTTTGATTTTCAACAACCCTGCCAGATGAAAACTTACAGCCCGCCTTGAAACAAAGATGAATGGGACTATCTTTGATGTTGCAAGCCCAGTAGGAGGGAAAGTAGATAAAAGCTGTTTATATGCCATCTTCTGCCATTAAAATAATGCACAATGCAAAGTCAAAGTAAGCATTTCAGTTTTAGTAAGATCAGCAGTAGCCTGCAGAAATCTGACAGGAAAAAGTAGACCTCTTGCAAAGAGCACATAGAAACAGTCTTCCCTATTTGCTTCTCTAAAAAAAGAATCGGTCTAGTGGTAGATTTTTACATGTAGACACACACAGAGCAATAATAAAATCAGTCCTTTATCATGCCAGAAATGGTGACGATTTTAAAATGAGAATGGAGCCCACAAGCAGCAAACGCCTTGTCATTTGTGCTTTGGAATTTATACAAATTAATTAAAGTACTAGTAAACTAATTAAGTGGTTACCTTAGTATTTGTGCTGCCAAACACTTTGCTTTATAAGATACTTTAGGGAATTTATGAGACATTTAACTTGCTTGCAAAAGATTTCAGAATTCTAGCGAAAGGAAAGACTCAGAACCAGAAAAAATCTTTTCTCAGTCTCATGACTTCACGTTATGATTTGGCCAAGATACAAAGCTACGAACGTTCCCGTCCGTCACAGTCTCAACAAAAATGGTGGCGACACACCAAAAATAACTGCACATTTCAACCAAAGGCCACGCCAAGAGACTCCTATGGGAGCAGCGGTAGCACCCGCTGCGCGAGGGGTGAAGGCAAGCCGGGAGGATGCCAAGGGGAGCAGGGGGTGCGCAGCCCAGCCTGACACCGGGAAGCCCTTTCTCCACACCCGAAGGGACGCTGCGGTCCTGGATGGCACCCGCGCGCTTAGTCCTGTAACTCAAGCTGTGGTGCCCGGCTAAAGGTTCAGGTTTCAGATCCTGCTAACGAGGAATGCTCCTGCTGCTGCTATCGCTGGGAATTCCACTTGAAGGGAGTGGAGAGAGAAAGATTATTTTCGCCCTTAGAAAACCCAACCTACAGTGGAAGGTACCGAAGAGTTAGGATGCTGGAATACGACTGCTTGTATGGTTTTCATTTAGTTGTTTTTGTGCGCACCCTGTAAGACAGTCTTTAATTGCACAATCACGAATAGGATTTGTTGGGTTGTTGGGTCGTTTTTTTATTTTTCCACAAGTCTTGATTCGGTAGTCATTAAACAGCTAAAGCATTAATCGGGTTTGTGTAATTAATTAGGTTAGTTTTAGGGAAATATTTATCTCATTGAGACTCTGGGTTAAATTTAGCTGTGGATAGGTAACTCCCAGTTTTCTGTCATCCTTAGTTTCCCAAAAGGAGTTTTCTGAACTCCTGGTCAATACCACAACCCGGTATTCCTGGTTCAGTCGCTGCATCCGGGACACTGGATGTGTGGAAGGAGCGGAGGGTGGATTTGGGGAGGGTACGCAGAGAAGCGCGAGAGGGAAAGCGGGTGGGCTGCAGCTGCCCTGCACCAGCTCCTGCCGGAGAGCCAAACGACGGCCCGCGAGCAGCCTCCTCGGGAGCCCGGGCTGCTCGGGGCCAGGCGGGGACGGGGCGGAAAGTTCCCGCATGTGTGTTTTTAAGCCCGTGGGTCAAACCGACGGCACGGTCCCCGCAGGAGACACCCCCGAGCCGCCGCAGCCTCTCCGACCTTTGAACCCGGCGGTTGCGGTTCGAGCCCGGTTTTCCGCAGGAAAGGAGCCGAGCGCTCCCGCGCCGCCCGCTGCTGCCCGGAGCTCCCACGCGTGGGCGGCTCCGTGCTCGGAAAACGGTACCCGCAACCGTAAAGACACGGTGCTCCTGTACGACACGGGCGAAAGCCGGGGCTGAGCCACCCCGGGGCAGGGGCAGGCGGTGCCGCGCCCCGCGTCGCCCCGCGAGGGGGTGGGCAGGGGCCGGGAGAGCCGGGGATAGAACTGGCACAGCAGGCGGGCTCCTTCTCCTTCCCTCTGGAGAAGGAACACGTATGAGGAGGTCCTGATGGGACAACTTGTGTTCCCGAAGGACGGCTACAGAACCGTGTCCTGCCTGCTTTGTGCCCGCGTACTGCGGGGGTCTCAGCATCCCTCCGGAGCATCCCTCCGGAGTGCCGGGCTCCCTCGCAGCCCGGGGAGACTCCTGCCTGCCCGAGAAACTCCCAAATCTCTTGTAGGCTCTTCCCTTAAGGCATGGTTCATTAACACACAAAGTGACACCAAACAAAGCTTTTTCCTCTGACCAAACAGTCGACACAGCCAGTGGGCTTTCCCTTCGCACCCCTCTCGGCTTAGAGAAAGGCCACGCTCCTTCCTTTGCACCCACCCCCTCGGAAGAGGCTGGGAGGCGGGCGGCTTAACCCTTCCCTGCCTTCTACACCCCTGGAAACGTTAATAAAATACCAAGGCCTCTAATCGCCCCGCTTAGTTATACTGCTGAATAAGGAAAGTAAATTATCCACTCATTGGGGAAGGGTTTTATACTAAGACGCAGATGAAAAATTCTTGCTCTGAGTTTGTTGTGTTTGATTTGTATTTATTGGTAACTTGACTGCCTAAATAAGAGAATATAAATGCACATCGTTAATACCTGAGAGGTCTTATAATATAACAGGACTCACACCTTGCATGCTTCTGACTACTACTATTTACAGGATCCTACAAAAAGACATTTGGAAAATCAACCACATTTTCCTGGTACTACTTACTTTTGTCCTGGGAACTAAAGGAAAAAATCAGTGACAGCTACACCAGTTAAAACCAAAGAATAACAGGATAAGTGTAGAGTTGTCCCCCCTTTGCAGCTAATAGAGTTAGACGTTCATGTAAACAGCTGTGAATCTTACTGTGGGGATGTTTTCATGGGACAAAAAAAAAAAAAAAAAAGGGTTACAAGAAGGCAGGGGAAAAAACCTGTCCCATGTAAACCAGAGGAGATGCACTTTTTTCTCCCTGTAGTGCTCATTTGAAGATCAGTATGTTTCATTTTTTAAAAAAGGAGAAGATGTCAGTTGCTGTGAGCCCAAGATGTGTACTGTGAGCTACAGGGTGGCATTTTAAAACAGAAGATATAATCAAAATCTGTGTATTTGTCAGGCACTGGCACTCAAATTTCACAAGGTGATTTTCTTTTCAGTATAAAGTGCACAATATATTTCCCACTCTGTAAAATACCTGGGGTACGCAGAGCACTAGGGTTTTTTGAAGTCTAACTGATATTTAGATTGACCAAGAGCTGTCTGGAGACGTTTTCATTAACATTTTTGTTTGATTAGGTCGAAAAAGGGTTAAAAGTAACTATAGTCTCACAGTCAACAGAAAGCTATTGAAATGTTTGATTATCCCTGCAGCAAAGGGAAGAGGATAGTAATACAACAGCAACCTCTCTTGGGGTAAAGTCAAGATTTAATAACCTAGGACCAAAGCAACTGTTCAAATCAAGCAAAAGGAAGCTCAAAATATTTTTGAGTACAATCTATTTCATTGTGTTTATTTTGATCAAGATGCCCTCAGATAAATAGTCCTCTTCCACAGAAGGCAATAGAAATGTCACCATTGACTCCAGGGAGATCAGGATTGATGCCTGGACATCATGTGGGAACATAAATTTAATATTCCACAAAACAGTGCCACTAAAGAGTCAATATTTGCTGTCCGTTCTCCCCCTGTTTGGCCAGATTTTTTTTATTATTACTGTTTAATCAAATCACTGTCCTAGAATTCAGTGGTGGAGAAGATCCAGCAGATCGAGCAATTGCACTTGCTTTGAATGTACTGTTTCATTCTGTGTTTTTTACTGATGGCTCATGAGCACAATTTTTAAATGTCCCAGGTGATAAGGGCTCCTTAAAGAGCCTTGCTGCATGTTGTAATGGATCTCTGACTATGATCAAATCCTGCTGTTTCTTGCTATGCAGGAAGTCTTTCCAAATTAGTCTAACACCAAGGCTGAGCACTGTGACTAATAGGCATAACTGCACTGTTCATGCTATCTGTAAGGCAGGTTCAGCAGGGAAAATATCAGCACTGAGAACGTGCTTGTTATTCCATGAATAAGGGGCAAACTCTTAAAGGGAAAAAAAAAAAAAAAAAAAAAAAAAAGGCATGGATTTGAGACTTTAAACCTGGACATAAATAATAATGCAAAGATGCTTTACTCCGGAGGTACTATGTCAGTAACTCCATATACACTGAAGGAAAATAAAAAACTCAACAGCAGCCTCAGGGGAAGGTACCCGTGCTTCTTGTTTCACATGCTTCTTGACCTGTCACTGAGTTTGGACTAAACAGAAGAAACTGTGACCCTCAGTATTAAATTCTATGAATCTACAAAAATGCATTTGTTTCAAGATTGGCCATTAGATTTCACCCAAGATCTTGTGTCTGACAAAAGCATAATTTCCTGGAAGGTTTAAACCAGGAATAACAGTGAATGAGCCATTTCTCTGGGCAGCATCCTACAAACGTGTGCTTTCCTCACATGTGAATTTGTCTTGCTCCAGTTTTTAGCTATTTGTTTAGACTATTCCTTTCCCCAGTAGGTTAAAGAGAGCTTCTACACTTCATATTTGTACCTCTTGAGGGTATTTCCTGTTATAATCTAGTCCTTTAAGAAATTGTATGCTCCAGGATCATCTTGCACAACATTTTTGGTTTTCAAACCATAAGGCTGGGAGGGAACGGTTTCTTTTCCATGTTCTTCAAAATTTCAATACCCCTTGAAAAGTGAGAGTGCAACAGGACATCGTTATTCTGCCTGGCTATAAAGTTGAGGGAATTACTTGTATGGGAAAAATAGGAGTAAAAGTATACATTGAGCAGCTGTGAGAGAAAGATCCCAGAAGCCTGTTGGCTGAAGATGAAGTTTTGTTTTGTTGGATGCTCACACAGAATTTGCTGTTACGCCTTTGAATAAATATTGCTGTAAAGTTGTCCCACTTTCTTCCTAATACTGGTTTTGAAGATGTAAAGAAAATAAAATGTTCTTAAAGAGCAAAGAAAATTTCTGAAGTCCCTTTGCAAGAAAGTCAGGAGTGCCCTGTACTTTAGCGAGACACAAAAGAAACCTATTGCAGACCCTTCTCTGTGATGCCTTGCGGATGGTGGGTGGGAGAGCTGCAGCCTGTAGACCAGCCTGCCCTGGGCAGCTGTGGCCAAAGCTGTGCCCTGAGAATTTCCAAGGAACAGGGAGGTCCCCAAGACTGGAGGGGCCTCCAGGAGTTCCTTGAGATCTTGGTGACAGGAGCCGTGGGTTAACCTGTCCAGCAGCACACAAGCGATCCATAGGTGGATCTTTGGAAGGGAAATTGCACCTGAAAAATTAACGTAAACCTCCTTGCCAGTTTAAACCACACATTGGTTGCCAGCGTGTGGTTCTTATTCAGATTTCACTGCTGGGAAACTATTAATCTCTACAGTCATGTCCATTTACTGTGACACTTGTTTTAGCCCCGGACAAAGAATGTGTTTGATAAAATGAGGGCAATATCTTTTTCGTTTATAGAGGCAATTAGCTACACACTCTCTGTTGTCAGAGCGACACAGCATCAATCACGGGCAGAGATCGGTTTCTTTAAAAGTTAAATTTCCTGCTGTTGGCCCTGCCAGTGTGTTAGTCACATGCA
The DNA here is from genome assembly GCA_013398955.1 of Callaeas wilsoni. Classification (NCBI taxonomy): domain Eukaryota; kingdom Metazoa; phylum Chordata; class Aves; order Passeriformes; family Callaeidae; genus Callaeas; species Callaeas wilsoni. The sequence continues at coordinate 72,791 of VWPU01007278.1, forward strand.
TTATGTTTACTTTGGGGAGGAAAATGTGTTTCATTCTGTCAAGGAGAACAAAATGCTTTGGATGAGGGCTTCTTTGTCAAGGGAAGACAGAATATGCTGATGCTTTAGATAAAAAGGGATGATAAGGTACCTGATTTGCTGCTGCCGCTTTAATCGCGGTTATTATGGCTTATTGCGACACGGTCCGCTGAAGTCTATGGGATTGTTGCTTTCTCATGGTACATCTTACCCCTTCAGGATTTTACAGCCACCCGCTGCAACATTAGACTGATCAATAACTCTCTGTGTACTATTTTTGATTCAGTTGTGTGTGGACCGCGGGGTGAAATACCGCTTCCCCCCTCCCGCATTTGGGTGTCTTGGGTAATTTCGCGGGGTGCAGATTTTTGCCTATATTTCTAAGCTTCCAGCTTTACCCTTCATGAAAGCCTACTAGCAAGCTAAACACATAAATGCTAAATTTCGGGGATCTTCTCTGGCCGAACGAGCCCCAGCGCTAATTTCTTGGCTAATCCGCGGAAACTTCAAGCGCAAAAACAAAAAATCAGGCGGAGAAGCGTGGAGGACACGACAGTCCGTTCCTCGCCTTGTTTCGGAGCTCGGCTGGGCTATTGCGCTCCGCAGAGCCGGCGGGGCAGGTCGTGGCCGCGCCGCGCAGCGCCAGCCGCCATCCCTCAGCTCCTCTGCGCGGGGAGCGGGGACGGAAGGGGGGTGCAGGAAACTGATTTGATTTTGAAAACGTTTCGCTGCTATTCCGGCCGGCTCGGTGTAGGCTCGGGGTCTCCAGTCACCGTCAGGGCGCGGACGCTGCGCGGAGGAGCCACCCCGCCGCTACCGCCGTGCGCGGAGCTCACAAATCACCGCTTAAAAATACGGGAGGGAAACCTCGTCGTGCTTAATGGCCTGTGTGGAGTAGCTCTAGGGCAGATTTGTCTTCATTAGTTGCCATCGCCACCAGCCCCCCAAAAACCCCATCCCCTGTCTGGAAACGTGAGTTATTCAGCCCTGAATTTTCAGCACAACGATCGCGCTCTCGCGCAACCGAGAGGCAACCTCCGGCACAGCGCCTGCGTTTTAGGTTTCATTTCGGACGGTAAAAGGGGTGCGGATGGGTGTGTCCCCGGAGAGGTACGGGGGTGTCCCCGAAAAGATTCTCCCGTGTCCCTCTGCTCGCGAAGCCGGAGCGGAGCTGCGAGGCTCGGCCGGCCCCGCCGCGGGCACCGCGCCCTGCACGATGCGGCCCCTCGGGGGCTCAGCGCCGGCGCTTCTCTGCGAGGACCCTCCGCGCTCATTGCGCCTTCTCGGTAACCCCAGGAGCCAGAGTAAAATCGTTGCTCAGTGAGGCTCGTGGATGGGGAGGGGTCCACAGCGAAGTGTGCGCGCCGGCGCCTCCATCCCCCGCTGCCCCGGGGATGGCAAGACGGAGCCGCAGGGCCCTTGTGGGGAGCTGCAAAACATCGTGTAAAGGGATAATAAGGGAGAATTGTCCCCCCGGCCTTTTTTTTTCTTCTTCTTCTAAATTAAGTTTATTTGGCTTGCTCTAAGGACGAGTGTCTCAGGGTATGGAAAGGATGCTCCCGGGAACAGCCTGCGGGAACGTCCCGTCCGGCGCCCTACTCAGCTCCACTCCGCCTCCCACGAAATGGAGCTGCCACCCTACCCGTGAGCACGGGGAGAGCATGGAGCCTTGGGAGAGCATCTGGCAGCCGGGGAATCCTTCGCTAAAACTGCTCGGGGTTGGCAGGAACTCTGAACGTCTCGCTCGTAGGGCAGGACCACTTGAATGGGCGCTACTTATCTTTTGCGTTTTTCGCCTCTTTTTTTTCTCCGACCCCCACTCGGGGCCAGTAGTCCCAGGCGGACGGGGAACCCAGTGCAGCCGCCGATCCCGCGGGATGATGCGGGGGCAGCGAAGCCTGTCAGTACTCCGGGAGGAGCGAGGTGCTCCCAGCCAGGAAGCAAAGCAGGAAGCGCGGGGGGCCGTGGGGACAGAGGGTCGGTCCGTTAGCAGCGCCGCGGCCGTCGGGCAGGCCGGTTTGGCCCGGTTAGATCCACCCGTACCTTCTTCGAGGGTGCCCCGACACCGCTGCCTCCAGCAAACCCACTCAGCGCGGTACGGACCGCGTGTCTCGCGCGGAAAATCACGCCCGCGGGAGCGCTGCGCGCTCCATTGACATGCACCGCAAACACTGCGGTGCCTTCGCGGGAGCGGGGGTCACGGACTGAGACGGCGGCAGCACCGAGGCTGTTTCTGGACGCGGCCAGGGGCAGCCCCGTCGGGTGGGACAGGGCTCCCGGCGCGGAGCGGCCGCCGCCGCCGCCCCATCCGTTCCACCTTAAGAGCTCCTGCCCCTTTAAGGGGCGGTGCCGCCGCCGAGACGCCGCCGCGCCGCCGTGGCCCTGCAGGGGGCGCTGCCGGCCCGCGTTTGGCGGGGCCGCGGCCC
>VWPU01007279.1:9161-141202 GCA_013398955.1 Callaeas wilsoni
TCGCTCCATCGCTGCCTGTCCCTGCCCTGCCCGGGCACAGCGCTCGGTGCCCTCTCCGTCCCTGCCCTGCCCGCGCACAGCGCTCGGTGCCCTCTCCGTCCCTGCCCTGCCCGCGCACAGCGCTCGGTGCCCTCTCCGTCCCTGCCCTGCCCGCGCACAGCGCTCGGTGCCCTCTCCGTCCCTGCCCTGCCCGCGCACAGCGCTCGGTGCCCTCTCCGTCCCTGCCCTGCCCGCGCACAGCGCTCGGTGCCCTCTCCGTCCCTGCCCTGCCCGGTCACAGCGCTCGGTGTTCGGGCCCCGCTGCCCGCCAGGTGGCGCCACGCGATCGCGGCAGGGGCGGTCCCGCCCCGGGGGCCGCGGGTTCGAGCCCGCGGTCGGCGCCGCGAGCCCGCAGCCTCCTTGTGCCGCCCGGGGTGCGCTGAGCTGCATCCCCGCCTTCCTGAAGCCCCCAGCGCTGCCGCTGTGTGCCTCGCACCCCACTGTCCCTGAGGGGCTGCTTCGCATCCTGCGGGATGAGAAGACAAATCAGTAAAGTAGTGCCTTTCCCAACCGCAGCTGTACGTTGCTGTGAGCGGTGGCTTACTGAGGTGTGATGGAAGATGTTAAAGCTGAGTCTATCGCCCAGGACAGTTTTTTTGGGAACTAGTGTTCAGAAATCCTGTGTAACTATAATAGGTCACAGAAGAGAAAGGTATTCACTATGGAGCTGTGGCTCTGCGAAAAGCTGAGGAATGGCAGGTGTGCTACTGCTATTTTTTACCTGGATGTTTAGAATAAAAGTTTGTACACTGGCACAGAGGTTGGCACATCCAGACTGCCTCTGGAATGAGGCAGGGGCACTCCAGGAAAAGAGCCTGCCGAGAGCTTCACGTGGCTACCACTGATGTACTTCCAGATGCAACACAAGTAAGAAAGCACACCCTTAGGTAAAGTGCAAGTAAATATACACAGAAAAAATGAGTTTATATTTCAAAGTTGTTTCAACAAACTCACAAATGTTTTTGTTTAGTCTCATGTTTTAATTATTTGTTCCAGGCTTTCTGCTTACATAAATTGCTTTCTTTGGTGCTAGACTGAGTCTATGTCTCTTTGTTTATAAAGTCTAAATGCTTTGAAGTCAAGACATCTGAGGTACAAAGTGTTGTTCTCTTTTGTAATGCTGTATACTCTGCTGGTAGTGATATATCAACAATCAGAACCTCAAAGAAGTGAATTACTGAGAGTACAAATCATTTTATGTGACATTTCAAGGCCAATCTGCATGTCCTGCTGCTAGCTGAGAAATTGTAGTTGGACAGGCACACTCTATCCAATTTAGAGGTAACCAGACTAAAAAGACATTGACCTTCAAGTGAAAAACTTTTAAATCTTGAACTGCAGATTTCTTAGCTGGGTCTGACTCTGTTTAAAGACATTGCATGAACCAGCTGATCACAGGTGAATTTCTACCCTGGATCTTCACAGCCCAAAACATCAACTTGTTGCGCTATTGAACTGAAAACTGAACCTTGGCATTCCTTCTCCAGTACCAGCTCTGATTTTTGCAGTACAGCTCTGGATATGCCTTTTCCTTGCTCTCCTGCCTCTGTGTGGTCCCTGTGTCCCACAGGGCGCTGTGGCCACCCACAGCCTGCTCCCTACGCTAGCTGTGGGTGAGCTGCCAGACGCGGCGGAGAAAAGAGCCGCAGCATCAGGAGGGCACAAGCACCTCTCCCACAAAGTTCTTCCCCTTGCCCTGGCTGAGCTCTGGGAGCCTCACATCAGGGCCGTGCTGTGCCTCAGGCTGCCTGAGCCTCTGCCTCACTCCCCAGAATAATTCCCATCCTCGTGGGAGGGGACTGAGGTCACTTCGCTTCTTGTGAACAAAAGTGGTTTCCCAGCAGTAGCCAGCTGGGTGAGGGCAGACCGAGGCACATGGATAGCAGCAGGGGTTTTTCTTCTCCCCAAATATTCCAAGAGAAGGAGCTCCAGCTCCAGCACAAGGTCACTCCTGGTGCTCTGGCGCGGTGGAGAGGAGGGCTTGGGGGAGCTGCAGGACAGAAAGGCTGCTCCTGGAGAGGCAGGTGGTTCACTGCTTTGGGAGGCAAATGGGAGCAGAGAGGTGCTTTTCTACTTTTGTCAGAGCTGAGGCCAAGGATGTCAGAAACGGGCAAGGGTGTGATTAAAGAGCTGTGGGGTGCAGGAGGACCTTCACTGTGAGCTATAAATGGTGGAAGAGGAAGGGACTTGGAGGTAACTATGAGGCAGGAGATCTCCCTGTGGCAGGAGAGGGAGCTGGTTCTGTTACAGGGGATCTGAATGAGGGCAAGCTTGTTTGGCTGCAGATGCCATGTCTAAATGAGAAAGATTTGAGGGGCCTTGCTGCAGAAGGTTGTCAATACCTGTTGCTTGCTCTGTCAGTGGTGAAGATGTCCTGCAGCATAGCTGGAAATAAAATTGCTGACAGTTTTGACTTGAGTTTAGTGCAGTCATATCAGAGGATAATGCTGACTCCAAAGTGTTTGTTATTCATTAGCTGGTTAAGTGAACAAACCCCTAAAATTCAGTCGTTGGGATTGATAGCATTTGAGAAGAATGGAAGATAACTTAATCAGCAGGACACCTCATCATCTCTGGGGAATTCAGCAAAATGTTCAGGTCCCATTGGCCCAGGGAAAGAGCAGTATAAATGAGCAGGTAACCGAAGTTCAAGCTCTAAAACTGCTGTTCCAGTCTACTTCTACCCATCGAGGAGGCAATTCTTCATCTGGATTGGTAGCATGCACTTTGCTTGGTGTTAGCCCGTGTTCACTGTTCATGTATGTGTATTTGGGGATTAAAACTCAGGTTGTGTGTAAATGTCAGCTCACTTCCAGCAGCCCTTGCCGTGAGAGCTTTGGCGGGTGTGTTTCAGCAGAGCACCTGCTTAACCGCAGGGCTCCGAGAGGGCTTCTCCAGGCGTGCTCCCCCAGGCGTGCTCCCCGTCCTCTCCAAACACAGCACTGCACCTGTGAGCGAGCAGGTGTAGGGTGAGGGGACAGGCACGGTGACCTCCCTGTGTGGCTGCTCCTTGGGGAGCCTCCGTGCAGAGGCAGGGCATTGCTGGGACCCACCCTGGCACATGCTGGAGAGAAACCCTCCTTCACCAGGTGGGAGGGAGCAACGGCTTCATGGCTCCCTTCATTTCTTGTTTATTAGAAAGCCACATTTCTTTTCATAACCATTTCCTGGCCCTGGAGGTCTGAGGGGTGCATGAGTGGACCAGAGGTATTGTGTCACTCCATCCTTCCCCAACAGGTCACTATTTTTAATCACCCTTGAGAAACACTGATGTGAATTTTCATTCCTTTTTACCAGCCAGGACAAAAACCACTTAACGAGAGAAAATAACTGACTGTGTCTTTAAGTTGGGATCAAGAGGAAGTTAAAAACATGCAGATACAGAGGTTTTGGGGGTGTGGGGGGAAATTTTGTCACGGTTCTCATTTTCACTCACCTCCTACTTAAAATTCATCCAGGAAGGTAGGCAGAAGAACACAACAGCTGCTAAAATTACTAGGTGGGAATCATTTTTAGCAGGCACAAGTGTCTTGTGGTTTTCCTGCTCACGCTCTCCCCCTCCGCTCCTACCTCATCCCCAGCTGGCTGCACTTTCCTCCCGAGAGGCTTTCGTGCCGCTGGTGTCCCTCTGACCGCGGCCAGCCCAAGGCAGCCTGTCGGTGATGTGTGGCAGCTGCCACGCCGGACCCGCCGGGACCGGCCCGAGGAGGAGCCCTGGCCGCGGCTCCAGGGCCCTGGGGGGACTCTCTGCTCCGACCCCGCCACTGGCACAGCTGACACGAGATCCTTGGAGATGCAGAGGAGTGCGAGGAGGAGGAGGCAGCAGCTGCTAATGTTTAGGTTTTGCCAGAGCAATAAATTTTGCATTAGTACTAAACAGTGCACTCTCCAAATGATGCAGTGTCTCAGGGTTTTTCTTCCCTGCCAAAAGTCAGTGTTTGGTTAGAATTTTATTTTTTTGGAAGCAGCGTTGCTATTAACTTGATGGTTGCCAAGGCCGAACAAAGTGCGAAGTGTCCTTTGAGAAAGCTGCGTGATTCTGTACATTACAAGCTGGAGGATGCCAGCACGCAGTCTCAGCCTTGCAGCCACTCATATGCTTTGCTGATGTTGCCAGGATCTGCATTTCTTTAAAGAGCATTTCCTTACCTAAACTGCAGAAGCTCAAGCCTTGCATTCTTTGGTCTGATTCTTGCTGGGCAGGGGTCTGTACAGCTCCTGGGAGGAGTGTGCAGCGGCACCGAGTCGGGCTGGCTGGACAGGGTGGAAGGCTCATCGCTGGAGCCAGCACACAGCTCCACCCAAACGCTGGCTGCAGCCCGGGTCCCCCACCCCGAGCGCACGGTGACTGACAGAGCTGTTAACCCACTAACCCTGGGCGCCCGGACTCAATGGGCTGGCCCTGAGCAGCGGGGAAACAATGCCGATTGCTGCCCCGGTGGGTGTCGGCAGCGTTGGTTACCGGGGGTGACAAGAGAGGTCTTTGAAATTACCCTTGGGTCTGCGGCAGCACCTCGGATTGAGAGCTGGGGCCAGTTGTGCAGGGCACAGTGTGCTTACTGCAGGTCAAGCAGTTCCCGGCTGGAAGCCGCCTGAAAAAATATCCCTTGGCTTGGATGCCTCCCTCCTTGCTCTGGCCACCACCCTCTCTCCTCTGTGTACAGCCTGTGATGTCAAGCACTAGAGCAAGGGAGCTGCGAGAGAACCCTGCCTTGGCTCCTGCTGGGAGGCCACACAGATCAGTCCCCTGAGATACCTACTCCCTCCACCCAGCAGCAGAAACCTGGAGAAAGCTGCAATTTAGTTCACTGCTAGAACGTGTGGTCATGGCTGTGGCTCCCTGGGGTCAGTGGGTTGCAGGCAGAGCTTTGTCGAGCCCCGTGAGGAGGAAGTGTGCTCAGATCTGCTCTGAAAGCGTGGCTGTCCTCCACCACCTGTGCAGCAGCAGCTCCAGCTCACAGCCTCGGCACCAACAGCCGAGAGGTTCTGAAGGCAGGGCTGGATCCAGGGCTGCAGGCTGTCTGCCCTGCAGGTGTTGCTTCCCGGGGGTGATGTGAGATGCAGGTTGTGGCCATTGCTGCCAGTCCTTCCCCTCCGTGGGCTGGCGGTGGGGCCAGGCAGCGTGGCGTGGTCGGGGGTGTCATGGTGGCAATGCCGTCACTGCTGCAGGTCACAGGGAACTGTGAACACATGTGCTGCTTCCTGTGCTTTCCTTACTTGGGCGTTGGGATGCCTGAAGATGCATTCCCTCTGACATCCAGCTGGACTTGCCCTGTCCTGAAGTAACTCCCTCGGTCTGCAGCAAGAGCACACAGTTCCTTTGACTGCCTGTAAATCACCAGCCTAAAATCACATCTTAATACCATCTCCTTTCCAGCCAACCCACCAGTGAAATGCACGTGTTGCTGAGAGACCGAACTCCCAGCACGCGCAATGTCTGCTGACCATCATGGGTTTGTGCCTCTCAGGCAGTAGCTGTGTCCCCAGTGGGGCTCAGGGTGTCTGCCTTCGGTCTACGCTGTTCCCACCTGCCTCTGCAGGGAGTCTTCTGGCACGGTTGCAGCCCTTGGGCTCCTGTCACTGACACATCTTTGGAGGGCAGAAGTGGACACAGCTGCCCTGGCTCTGAGCTGTGCTCCCACATCCCTTTGGGTTGCAGGCTTGCTCCCCTCTGCGGGAGGGTGGCCTGTCTGTCGGAAAGCATCAATCCCAAATCACTGAAGCTAAAAAAGGCGCAAGGATTTAATATATGGAGGAAAAACTCCATCCACTCGGAGAGTTAAATGCTTTCCTTTGACTGCAGGGTGAGCAGGATCACACAGAACTTGAGGACTCGAAGCATGAGACACCAAATGGGAGATCACCAGTGGATTAGCTATCTCTGGGGTGGCTGCTGTTACAAATTACTTGTTGGGACTCACTATGTCATGCTGGGTCACAGCAAAGTAGTTCATTTTTCTAGTGCTTTTATTCATTCTGTTTCTTTGGCTGTTTTGAAATTCACTGGAGAAGTGGTGTAATGCCCCTGGATTCTGGAAAATAGTATTCATGTGCACAGATGAAGGAGAGCGCAAAAAAGAAAAACCAGATATTTCTTTTAGTTGTAAGGATGACTTCATTTCTGGGGTGAACTGGAGGATTGTATGATGGTTAGTTACAAAAAGCATAGAAACTGGTGTGGAACAGTGGGGAAGATAATTACATATTGCTTTTCTCCACCTTTTCAGCACCATTCCCTTCATGACGAAATGAAAGGAAATGTTTTTTTCTCTTCACAACAATATGAAATAATTTTCCAGAAACCATCCTGGCCCAGATCGCCTCAAGCAGAGTTATAAAACTGCATCTGGTTCAGCAGACAATTCACAAGAGAGGACGGCCAAACTGTGCCCTGACAGCTGGCTGACACGCCCTTCCTGTGGGGTCCTGCTGCATGCAAACACAAAGCCGTGGTCAGCCCCTGTTTGTGCAACCCCCCTCCCTGGCCATGCTCAGAAATGTGACTTTTGCAGTTTGCAGCTAATGTTTCTCTGCTCTTATGATCTGACTCCTGACACAGGTGGAGGAGGCGGACGGAGGCAGGGGCTGGTTACGTTTGTGGGGGGACAGCACAGCAGCATTTCCCAGATGTTGATGATATTTTTACTCCTATTTAATTACTCGCCTCTGTTAATGAAGTTTATGTCATCTCCTTCCAAAGCTGTTTCAGAGGTGTCTGAGGAGCAGGGTGGCGGGGGCACCTCCACCCACAGCAGCTCAGGAGGGAATGTCCTTTGCTGCCAGTGTCACACCTGAGGCGCGACAGCAGCATCCTGCATTGTGGGGGCAAAATAACACTTCCACTTTCTGTTTCATTGCTTTCTAAACTCCAAACACAGGGGAAAAAAACAAGGGTGTCAGACTGAAGAGAAACAAAGTTGCAGTAACATACACCAGAGTGCCAGGTGGGTCAGTGAAATAAACTTGGAAACTGAGGGTTCAGCATGGATGCAGGACATTAGAATATAGAAGAAAATAATTTATATCCATAGGAGTAGAGTTGACACATTATTTAAGAAAAAAAAATTGAGATAAGCCAAACCTAAATGTACTTCAGGAGCCACAAAAATTAAAAAACAGGAGTAGTGTTGCATTAGCCGGGAGATCAGCTGTGTGCCTGAGCCTGCAGCTGCAGATATGAACAGAGCACACAGCTGCCTGCAGCACTGCAGGGCTGTGAAGCTTCTCATCCCCATGGCCCCATTCCTCCTGCCAGTGCTGGCTCGCAGGTATCTTCACACTGCCTGAGCCCGAGCTATGCTGCTTGCCTGCAGCGAGGGGCTCTGCAGATCTGGGTGTAAGCCTTTCCCTTTCTCCTGCCCGCTAAGCTGGGAGGAAGGTACGGGAACGGGAATCTTCCAGCACGGTTGGGGATTACTAGGGGAGCTGGGCTGGTGGTTCCCAGCCAGCTGACTGTCTTCTGCAGTGCTGAGTGTGTGTCACCATTGCCTTCTAAGCCTTTAAATGTAACTGAAACTTACAGTGTGAGGGTTCTGCCTTGCTTTCAGTGGGATTTTTGCAGCCGTTGTTATCCCACCTAAGAGAACTCAGTTCCTACTTTTCACCCTTTTGGGACATTTGGAGCATGGCCCATTCCACCTTTCCAGAAGCTGCTTCCTCAGGAATGAAGCTGACAGATTTTCAATGGCTACTTACAGCCTGCAGATAACATAGGTTTGTACCGTGTTGTTCTTTGAGAGCAGGGCCCCTCAAAGAGCAGGCTGAACTCTGTATCAAGGAGTCAAAGGGTTAAAATACTATTGCCCAAGTGTGTCATTGCTGACTAAGGTCTTGGGCTTAACAAAACCCCAAATTGTTCCTGTTCCACTGATGTAATTTGTTATCCTGAATTTTCCCTTATTTTATTATTTCAGTATTCCTGTGTCAAAGTCACAGCTTCAACATCTATTCTTCAGTTGTTCTCTCAAAACCTGGCAGAAATATGAGTTGGATGATAAACTACTTCTGATCTCGTCTATATTTAACATCACTCACCTGATGAGCCAGTTTCTTGCTGATCAGAGTGCTGAGATGGATTCTGTCCCCTCTCCAGGTGTCTCAAGCTCATTCCCTCCTGTCTAGTCATGTAAGTGGAATGTGCAGGGAAATGGCAGTGATCCCAAAGGGGGAAAAACACCAGGAAAATGACTTGGAAAATTACTGTGAGTGTGGTGAGAGCCTGTGGACCAGGCTCTCCCGAGAAGCTGTGGATGCCTCATCCTTGAAGGTGTTCAAGGCAAAGCTGGATGGGGCCCTGAGCAACCTGGTCTAGTGGAAGATATTCCTGCCCTTGGACGGGGGGTTGGAGCTAGATGGTCTTTAAGGTCCCCTCCAACCCAAACTATTCTGATTCTATGATTCTCTGACTTATGGCCATGTGGTGTGATCCTTAAGCTGATACAGACCTTCAACAATCAGTGAAATTTTTATCCTATTCCAGTCCACTAACTTATTAGGACAAGACTCCTCCTGGTGACACATTTAATTTATAGCCAGTTATTTCTTAGCTTTTTTTCAATAGTCTTATAGCTGAGGCATCCCAGTGTTAGGGTCCCAGTGCTGAGGTGGATTCATTGATACCAACAGACCATCAGCATAAATGAGGACAGAGGGTATTTTACACGTATTATGTACTGCCTGGCACAGAGCAATGGAAAACTGGAAAAACAAAACCACAGACTATAGAGCAGAATGAATAAAAACAAAAAAATAACTAGGTCCTTTATTTTAGGAAACTCTCCAACAACCTCTAGTACACATTAGTGAGATATTGACTTTCTGCCTTGCAGAAAGAACTATAAAATATTATATCTTAGCCCTGCAAACTTTAAAGTTCCTTGTCCTTTCTTACAGCCACTGGTTTATTAAAACTGGAAATTGACCTAGACTAAACCTTTGCCTAACTATGTTTGAATGGCTGCATCCAAGCCCTGCATCTTTTGAAAATTGGTCCCTAATGTTTAAAACAAACCCAAGCCCAATACAAAAGCAAACAGCTTCTCATTTCTCCTCCCTTAACTTCCTCCCTGAACAAAAATCCTTGCACCTGGACATACAAAGCCATTAGATTCATGGGGTAACTCCTTACCCACTACTGTTAAAGGCAAAATGCCCATTGTGGTTAGCATTGTCTCAGGATTAAAATGCCACCTGAAACTCTTTCCAAGCATATATGATCAATATTGAGTTTGAAAGTATATATGTATTTATTTTAGGTCTACTGATGTGATTTGTTCTGTAAGACTAGCTGGCTGTAGAAGGTATTAATTTTCTATAATTTTTTTCCATATTGTCCTTCTCTTGTCCTTGTAGTTTATGGTCTCTATTAAAGAACGTTGTCCTCTGGATCGTTTTTATTGGCTTTGCTTTTTAATAATCAGTATTCATGCTTAATACAGCAGTTTTTCTGGTAACAAAATTCATAGATTAAAAAAAACAAAAGCAGCCCCTCTTTCCCTTGGACAGATTTGAAATGCAATTACTTTTATAAGTTATAAATAAAGGCCTAGTAGCTGATGTTTAGTGGGAAACTCTCCCAGTGTATTTCAGAGCCCTGTTTTTCAGTCTCCACTGATAAGAAAACTGCTGACTTGGCATTTTGGGGAGCTGTTTCTTGTGCTTTGCGTTCCTGCTGTAGCTGCCAGGGATTAGCCAAGCTCCAGACTGCAACGTGGCCAAACCAGGAGCTGCCTGTGTTGCTTGGCTGCCTTCTAAGGGTAACACCGCTCTGGTGGCTGCTGGGTTCTGCCCATGAGCTGCTGGATCAGGCGAGCTTTGGGCCACTGGGTTGTTGTCCCCCGGATCCTGCTCTTGGTGGCACCTCCACCAAGGCCTGGGAGAGGGTCTGTGACAGCCTTTGCTGCACCTGGGCACGGCTCACACCCTCACCATCAGGTCATCCAGGACTGCAGGTAATGATGGCTGCTTTTTGTGCTTACAGCTCCTCCGGAGAGCTTGTTTCAGAGGAGGTAATGCAGCTCCACACTGTTATATATTGTCGTTTTTTCCCGTGGTAAAACACTGGGATAAGTGTCAGGCTTAGGGGACGCAGCCCCTGGGTGAGCAGGGACTGGGCAGCTCTTCCTGCAGATAGCCTGCTGCTGGCTTTGTCTCCAGGCTGGCTGCTGAGGCAGGGGTGGTTTGAGATAGGAATCTTTAGTGATAAATGAATGAGGAGAGAGGATTCTCTAGTGATGAATGAGTGGGATAGAATGAGTGGCTTCAACTAAAAGCAGCCATTGACAGATATGACTGAATTATCACATGAGTTGTGTAAAGCAGAGGAAAGGGTTTGAAGTGATGGAAATGGCACCTATAAGCCTTGATTTGCAATACCAATGTTTTCTCTTGACCTAATTTTGTGAGATCCTTTTGTACCAAAACCAAAGAGCATTCATGGACCCAAAGGTTTCCTGAAGGGTTTTTAATTTGGCAAAGCTGCCTCTAAATGACCTGGCAGAAGTACTTGCTTTTGAGCAAAATGTGCCTCTCTGTTATTGGGGTTCCCTGCCAGCCTGTGCTAGGTATTTCTTTTTTTTTTCCTTCTCCATAGTCACCCAGGAGAGTTCAGTGGGGAAGTAAAGTAACCCTGGTCAGATAAAAAAAGAACTGTAAAAGCACTCTGATACTAGTGGGCAAGGGCCCAGTAAAAGAGATGATGATCCAACTCAGAGCCTGCTTCAGTAACGAAAGAGAAATAATAAGAAATCTTGTATTTAAAATGGAATTAATTTTCACTTTGGATTGTGGTCAGATTGGAATCAAGTTTAATTCCTTCAAGCTATGCTTTCCCTCAAACACCATTAGTATTTAGAAGCTTTCCTAGGGGAAGCCAGTTCATTTGTCTTAGAGCACATCGTGCTGCTGGACTTTGTCTCAGGGGAGAGGGAAGGCTGGGCTGTAACTGCAGTCTCTCCTAATGAACTCATACTTGTCACACATCCAGGGCTAGATGGGCTTGTCTGCCCCTCACACCCACCCAAAATATAGCTGTGTCCCAGGGAAATGACCTCCACCCTGGGCCCCTCAAGGCCTGGGCGATGCTGAGGTATGCACAGGCTGCTGCATCCCTGCCCCAGGACTGCCAGGACCTACAGGGGCTCTGTAGTCAGAGGCATTTTACAAGGATTTTGACATCTAACCAAATTCCCAATCAATTCTTTTCATCAATACCAATATAAAATCACTGCTGATAAAACTTATGGACAGAATGATGATAAACACGTAATGAAGATGACAGGAAAATCTGGGACAATAATGAGAGTGACTTGATGTTTTTTATACAGCCAGTTGCAAAGCTGCACTTCTGCAAGCATGGAGGCAGCATGTGTAGAGTGAGCACAGCATCCTAAAATCTGCATGTCTGAAGGAGTTAAGGGCTGCTGTGGAGTCAAAACCCAGCACGAGCTTCCATTACGGTGCTATGGCAAAAGGGCCACTGCAATTCCTGGGAATAGGAAGCAGAAAAAGGGGAGAGACAAACAAAGGTATGCTCTTTGTGGTTCAGGACTGCTTTCAAAAGGTGTTGAAAAATTAGGCAAGTGACAGAAAAGAGCAACAGAAATTATTTGGAGTAAAAGAAAATTACTTAAAGAGACTCCTTAGATTAAAGGAAAATAAAATAGGGGGAAGGGAAAGAAATATCTGAGAGTGACACTACATAGATGGAATGTGGGAAAAAATTACCAGGTACTTAATTTGCTGTATGAAAGCACAAAAAGACACACCTGGAATCTGAGGTGTGCAAATTAATACAGGAAATGAGGATAAGTGCCTCTCTTTGAAGATGTGCTGGAGGAGTTATTAGATATATAACCTAAGAGTCACTGGCTGAGATATAATGATTTGTAGCATATGGGATGTTACAATAGATGCTTTAATGCTCCATTTTGGCCTCTGCATTTAAACCCCATTTTCCCAATGTGAATCTTGGCTTCCCAGCACTCCTCATTATTTCTTTCTACTCTTGTCCTCAGTCTGTTCTTGGAGGAGCTTCTCTCTCTGCCTTTTCTCTTTCTCTCCACTTGTGTTTTTATTACACCACTGCAGACAAAAACTGGCAGTTTGAAAGGTCCTGAAGGGAGTTAGGCTCCCAGCTTCATCTGAATTTGAAGGGAAACGGGTGCCAAACACAGACGTTGTGAAAGCCTTTACCCAGAGCCCTGAAATTTGGTATAGCTTTGAAAACCTCATAAAAAGCAAGCTTGCTGATAGTGGGCTGTCTTGAGTTTTATTCCTTCATCTTAAGCATTTTTCTGGTGGGGGTTCTATAAGTATACACACAGATTACTAGAAATAAGAAAGTACATGTCTGGCTGTCTCACACCAATTTTCTGCAAAGAAAATCACTACAGTTTTTTAACTGGCTCTTTATCTTAAAGCAGCAAGTATCCAGACAGTTGTCTCCAACTGTTGTTATTAAATTCAGCAGGAAATCCATCCTGTCCAAAAGAATTATTAGTTTCCATTGCTCCTGGAAATTCCGGAGATGTTAATTTGTGTGTGTTTGTGTTGCCCAAGTAGCCGACAAGTGAACAGGGCCATGGTTTGATCTTCTCCTTGAGCTCTGGAAGTTGGGTGGCAGCTGTAAAACTGAAGTCAACATCTAAGCCAGGGGCTTGTTTATGAAGGCAAGTCTTCCCAAAACACCTCGATTCCTCCAGCTAAAAATATGTTTCACATCAGAGGGCTGTATTTGAAATTAGGAGTTTAACATGTCAAAGAGGTGTCCAGAGGCCATTAGCAGCATTTTTTGCCATGAAGAAGTTGGCATTTGTCAGCTATTTCTGCCCAGAGGTGTGCGAGATACCACAGTTTCCCTTTTTGCATACGAGAGGAAATAACTGTGGTGGCAATCTGGTCTTTGTCAGAGCTGTAGGTGCTCAACCACAAAGCACTCCTTATTCATACCATAAGGCCCTTCAGGAGTGGGAATCATCTACCAAGGGAAGAGCCAAGCAAAAGCAGAATGGGAGAGGATTTAGCCTTGGCCAGGTGCCCAGAGCGGAGTCCCCCCCTTGCCAGTGTCACCTCAGTGCCAGCAAAGAGGGACCACCCTGGGGACCCGGCCCCTCACTGGGGGGGTCCTGGGCTGCAGGGGCTCAGCAGCCCCCTGCACGGGTGCTGGGGAAGCGCTCTCGTGCTGCCAGGGAAGCTGTGCTTCCAGCCACCCCCGCTGCTGCCCCACTGTGAAGATGACCAGATACGAGGCAGCCATCAGAGGTAAATCCCGGTGCTCTGCCAGTCTGCAGCATACAGGTTTCCCTCTCCTCCTTTGCACAGCACAGGAGAGCTTGAACATATACCCTGAGTTTCCTACTGGACCTTTCCTTGGCCAGCAGACAGCTGATGGGATGGAGAAACCGGCATGCTCAGCCTTGGCTGGAGCTCAGGCCGCAGTGTCACTCCTCAGCTCCTGTCAGCCATGCCAGACTGATGGATGTTATCCTGGTGTAAGCCAGGCAGCCCGTCAGTGTGTCAGTGTAGCTGCAGTGCTCAACCACCAGCCCCTGTTTGTGTTTCAGGAGAAAAGATCTAATATGTTGAGTAAAGTCCAGATTTATCTTTAAAACTTCGGTTCAGCTTGAAAATCATTGTTTTTCTGGCAAACTAAATGCATGAAATTTTTTAAGGGGCTTCTGCATGAGGTCTTCATTTAGCTGTCAGTAACATCATAGCCATGTATAGCCCTCTGGCAAAAGTCTTCTGGAGAAATACAGCAGACAGCACAGAGACCCTGCCACAGCCTTCAGAAATAACCATGCAGCACTGACATATCCCAGATATTTGATTTTACCAAAGATCCTTCTGGACATGTATAAAATAGGCCTCAGTGAACGCACAGCCCCCCTAAGAGGCTCGCTGCCAATGCGGCAGTAACGGCTGCAGTCGGAGGTGCAGGAGGTCCCATGATGCCAAAAGGGGATGGAAAGGCTGGAAATGCAGCTGGCCAGGGAGCACTGCAGCCCCCAGCTCCAGCACAAGCTGCTGACACAGTCCTGGGGACTTGTGAGAATCACACTGGCTGCACGACAGTGAGTTTTGCCTCAGCCAGCAGGTGAATCCCTGGGCTGGCTTTGGGGCCAGCAGGTAGATTTTCTCAGAAATCATCAACATTCACTATGGCCTTTCCATCTCATCCTGGGTGCATGACAGCGTCCCCAAGGAACAGTCACCTGGCTGGGCTCACCTGAAGTCAGTGAAATCTGTACAACTTCCTTCCCAGCGCAGGACTGGTTTGCAGGGCTCAAAAATAGGGGCTGTATCTGCCCTTCATCTGGATAAAACAGTGGATAGCCAACAAGCTCGATGTGCTGAGGTTTTATCTGCGTTGAAGCTGACCATCTCATTAAGTGTTAAGGAACAATTTCAAATACATGTGTAATTTTAGAAAAGAAATGGGCTGTTATGCTGCAGTCAGCCCCCCACTTACTTTCTAATCGCTACATAAGTGTATGACAACCCCCAAAGGCTTTGGATTTTATCTGTTGTGCTTTACTCTCACCCTTTCTTATGGCTGAGATGCCTGTGTCTGAGGAGCCAAGGAGCACTTCTCTGAAGGCTGCCAAACAAACCTGGTCTGGGATTCTGCAGAGGGTAAGGGCATCTTCCCAAGCACTGCCCAAATGCCTCTGTGGGCACCAGGCTGCCTGCAGGTTGTGCTTCTCTCTATATTATTCTGTCAAGTTAGTGGGACTGGCACTGAACCAAAGCAAATGGTTATTTATTAAGCTTTCAGATCAAGATTTGACAGAAAACAGATATAGAAAAAGGTGTAGAAAATGTAACACAGACCACGAAGATTTGAATATCAGCAGTCGATTTCTTCTCCTATTTTCAGGGGATATTTCTGAACTCCAGCAACATTCACATACATTTGGGGTTCAGAACTTCTTCATCTTTTGACCTTCTCTTTTCCCTTCTCTCTGCCTCCAAGCAGGCATCTTGGCTACCCAAGAATTTTGCACACACTAGCCAGCCAGTGTGGCCAGCGCTTAGGTCACCCGTGGCTAGTTGGGAATCCCCAAGTTTCTAGTCAGCTTTTTAACCTTCTCTGAGTAGTTTCCTCTTCCTTCATAAAGTTTTCCATGGATTTATAGGTTTCATTTATAGAATATTACTTGCAAACTCACGAACTTTGGTACATTTGGAAATTCTTATGGAGAAATAAAAAAAAAGGAGTATGTTGTCCAGCTGTCTCTGGGGCAGCATGCCCTTACCAGCTTCTCTATCTCTGAGAACTTCACACCACGTGCACTCTTCATCAGGGCCCCATAAATGAGGCAGGGCTTTGGCAATTAGTAACAAAACTAAAATACAGGCATTCAAAAAATTATTACTAGAACCACACATACAGACCAAAAGCACTTTTCCAATGATGAGTTCAAGATGGATAAAAACCTTTACATGTTGCAGGGTTCCAAACAAGGAAGAATTTGAAGAGTCAACCCTTAACATTTCCAATCTTTCAAGTGCTGTGTTTTACTATCTAATGGCTTACCGCTGTCAACTCTTGATTATCTGGTGTAGCGAAGGATTGGAATGACCAAGACAAAGTAAAAACAAAGATAATACAAAGCATATGGCAATTAAATGGTAGGAAAATAAAATAACAGCAGTGCAGAAGGCTGAGTAGCACTGAGCTGGGCAAGGGTTGATGTGGAGAACCATGTGATGGAAAAAGGGTGCAGCCGATCCAAGCCCTTTTGTAACTCACTTTGGGTTCCCTGTGTTCCCGGTATGATTAACATCCAGCTTTGTTAATCTGTCCAGGAATTGCTGAGGGCTGTTTTATTTATTTTTCCTACATGGCCACATCACTCCAATAAAGCGTTTTACCCTCTGTGTGTTACTGGGGAACGTTCAAAGCAAGGTCAGCACAGGGGAATAGCGAGCTGCTCACACTGTCAGCCACCCCTGCAGGTCCCTGCCAGCCCTGCTAGGAGGAGCTGGCCATTCTGGCCAGTGGTGATGCCCTCCCAGCCCTGGTCCTGGGTAGGCAGTGCAGGCTGGCTTTCCACAGCAAACCGGCTGCAAATGGACTCCAATACAGGTGTATGAAGGGAAGTGATTCAGGAATCGTTCCCAGATGTTGTAAAATGTCTCCAGCTCCCAGCCAAGATGCTGGGGGCTTTTGAAACAGCTTACCACTAGCTGGGAAATGTTTATAGAGGGAACCAAAAGGCCAGAACATTCATTCATGTTTGACTTCTCAGTGTGAGACTGAATCCCTTCCTTGGGCTCGGGCTCTTCGGGCAGATAGGCTGCAAGGAAGATGTGCAAAGCCTTATCAGGCAGCTTATTCAGGAGTGCTTATGACTTTCACAGAACTACTTTCTGACCAGCTTTTTTCCAAAGTAACCATCCTCGCTCTCTCCCTCTGGCACTGTGACCCTGGAACAAGCGTATCACAATTTTGGCATGTGTGGGACATGCTACCACAGTACAGCAATATTATGTGGCAAGCACAACATATGTTTTGGAAGAGAGTTCAGTTTATTTTAGCTGCTCCAAATTTACTTGACCTGTTTAATCCAGCTTTCACACTACATCATTTCAATGACTGGGACTGCTTTTAGGTCATGCCCCACAGAACATGTGCAGCCAGTTGGCCTTTCATCTGTACGCTTAATTGTCCAAAATTATTTCCATGTGATTAATATAAACCCTGAACATCCATGATAGGCCAGGCCACTCCATCATCCACGTTATGCTTGGCAGGTGCAGGGACTGTCCCACTGAGAAAGGAATAGTGTGAACACGGCATGCTGGGGAGTCCAGACAGCTTCCTAGCTGGGCGTTATCCGATTGCTCCCTATCTAGGCTGAGTGTGAGTGAATATGGCACCTACAGGACACCAGTGAGGGGCAAAGCTCGTGGCACGGACAGCCCCATCCTGCTCGGGATGCTGAGCCATGGCATTGCATGGCCCTTTGCTGCTCTGCATATGGAAAGAGCAGCTCAGGCTGGTTCTGGTGTGGGAGCTGCTGCCATCCCCAGTGATACTCAGACACGTGTCTTCTTTTGGGACCTGCCCCTCTGAACCCACAGAGCAGCACTGCGGCTGCGAGAGCTGCTGTGGTGCTGAGGTTGAGGTGAAGGTGCAGGGCCAGGTGAGTCCCAGGACTGCTGCAGGTGGTCTCTGGCTACGCTGGGGGATGGGACAGCAGGGAGTGCCCTGCTCATGGATCACCCCAGAAGCACCACAGGTGTCATTGAGGGATGAGCAGCCGCAATAGCTACATCCTCACCCTGCACGCCCAATGCACTGCGTGGCAGCTGTAGATGTGTCTCTCTTGCAGAGACTTCAGTGTAGTACCCTGGATGGGGCCCATGCCCCATACAAAATGAGGTGATTGCCATGGCATTATTTCTTTACAAGAGAGCTGCTCTGTCCTCTCTTCTATCCTCTGTTTTTTCCTGTCAACAGCAACAACCCTCTCCCTTGCCTGGCAGCCACTCCCTCACCAGCCAACTGAATCATCCTGGAGACAGGAGGCTTTTTTGGGTGCTGAAACTTTACAAGGCAAAGACTTACAGAATAGACCCATATGCCCTGCCTGGAAACTGGCTCCCACCTCTGCGGAAAAAGCCAGACAGTCTCAATTAGGCATTCGTGGAAAGTGGGGACAAGCTGGGGCTGGAGCCAGAAGCTGTAAAAGTTTCCACGTTTGCCAGCACCAATCCTGCAGACCCGTCTGCTCATTCCATCTCGGCCTCCTTCTCACTAGGCAACAAAATGTGCTAAAAGGAGAAATCAGGAAAATCATTTTCATACCCAGCATTCTCTGGTTGGGATGATTTTTGCTGCGCTGCAAAACCATTGCACTGTGTCATTGTCTTCCCTAAGGCTGAGGGGAGCAAAGCGCTCCCCCAGCAGTGTGTGTTCCACCCCAGGAGCTGTGCTGTGGCTCCGCCAAACAAGCAAAGAGCCTCCAACCAGGTCATTCATGGGGCAGAAAAATCAGATTCATCCCTGATGGGAAATCCTCCCGGAGCTCTTGCACTGAGGATTGACAGAAGGAGCTTTGGGAAGAAGAAAAGACCAGGACTATCTGGCTGTAACCCAGCTGCAGTTGGCCACACCTGGGGACTAATGGAGCAAGCAAGAACTCAGCTCACAGCCCTTAGAAAGCAGTGCTGTCTGCCTCATCTGGGACTTTTTTGGTTCTCTGCTAAGCCAGTGACTGGAACTGTGTGAGAAAGACCAGAAACCACAATTGTGACTGGAATATAGAGACCTTGATTTGCTTCCTGTGAGGGCAGGGAGGTGGCTGTGGCCACTTACCTGCATCCTTCTGCAGAACAAAAAATTTCTTACGAGTACGACTGACAGGGGAGGGCACCAGGATGTTTGTCTGTGCCACAGGGCAAGAGCTGAGGGAATGTGTGTGGCAACACAATTAAGGATGTTTGGAGGGAACAGCATGTTACTGTAATTCCAAATAGGTTTTTGAAAAACCAGGGGTGGTGCAAAGCATGTAATACAACTTCAGACTTAAAATGAGCAACAACTGTAAAATACAGGCAGTGGGGAGGAGTTGGGAGAGGCGAGAGAAAGTGGGAGGAGGCACAGAGGGACTTGAAATTTACAGTTCCAGTTATTTTAGGCATAATCACTTACAAACAAAATCTATATGGGAAGCAGCCTCTGATGAAGTTCACCAACTTTATAATCTAAACATGTGTCTCTCATTCCAGTCACTGAACAGACCTCAACCAGCTGAGATTTTTAGGAGATTAGTTTGGGGGATTTTTTTTTTGTTTGTTTTCTTGATTGTTCTAGGCAACAGGACACAGCCTTGAAGTGAATTAGAAGTGGATTTCTTTTCCTTTTTTCTTTTTCTTTCTTTCTAAGGTGTCTCTGAAAAGACTCGTTATATGCTGGAGACTAGGCAGCACCTGCACTAAGAAAAAAGCACCGTTTTTAACTCTTGAGAAAACCAGAATACGTGCCAGTGGTGAAAGTGAGGTTTATATGCCCATCACTACCCACCATATTGTCTATCTTTACATAAAGAACCCAGGTGACAAATTTCCCCTACTTTTCATATTTAAAAAGCTGATTGAAATCAGCCAGATTTGCTGGTAAAGTGTTCAAGGGAAGATCATGTTTATGAAGAGTATTAAATTCTCATTTTAAAAAAATTCTAAGATTTACTTCACACATACAGTCCTTGAGAGAGCAAATCACACATACCTCAGGCTGAACTTCACCTCTGCTGGGACTGTAAAGCCTTATTCGAGACCCTATTGCTTCTCCTTTGTGCTAAATTCTTGAGAAGAGGTGCACAGAGTTCAGTGTAGGAAGGAAATCAGGAGAGGAAAAAGGACACTTTCTTCTCTTGGCTATATTTATTTCACAAAAGCCTCCTTTGGTCTGAGTATCTCTGTCTGCCTCGGACTGACATTTCCTGCACTCATAGAGAGATGGGCAGAGATATTTACGGCAGAAAAGATAAATGTTTCTCAATCCAGACATGAACCTCTCATGCCTTTCCCGCAGCTCCTGGGTGGGAAGCTGCACCCTTGGAGTAAAAGGCATAACTTAAAATCAGTAGATGGGGAAACATGGGTGCAGGCTAACCAGCCTCCTTGTTAGTTCAGGGTGTCCTTGGCTGTGGCTCAGTGCTGGCCAGAAGGGCTTAGCACAGCGTGGCTGGAACCACCGTGGGAGCCCAACACAGCCTGGCTGCCTCCCACCGTGACACGGTGCGTGGCTCAGCCAAGGCCTCTAACCTCACTGTTATGAGCTCCATTTACTGGACCTTTTGGATGCTAAGAGGTGCTTAAACACCTCTTAGAAATTTTCCTTGAGGCAGTGAATTCCTTTGTGACCCCAGAAAACCATACGGTAAGGCTAATGGAGGGCTAAACCCTGTCCTGCCACTCAGAGACCAAGAGTGGGTGGTGTGGCCCAGCAAACAGGAATGCAGTGTATAGATGTATTTAAAATACCTTTAAACACAGCTAATTAGGAACAGCTTTTTTAAAAAAGTATATGCAAGGAATTAAAAGAAATTAAACCTAAACGAAAACAATTGCGATATTCTGTTGGAGACTACAAATTATGGTGGTGTTTCAATTAGTTTCCTGCCAATTAGCCCAACCAAGCGTGAGCACAGGTGAGTCGCAAGGTCTTCTTCCAGAGCATGAATGGTGGGGAACTGAAGGGTATTTCCCTGGGCATGTCTGTTTGGGTCTCCCCAGCAGCTGTCAGGTGCCGGTGGTGCCACATATTTCCTTACGTACAGGGCTGAAGTATGTTTGCATTCACATATTGCAGCTCCTAATGTCGCACAAAAAATAATCCGTGGGCCAGAACAACAATCCGACTAGCACCTACTCAGATATCTTCTTTCCTACAGCAGTTTAGTGAGGGAAGAGGTACGAACCACAGGCAGTCAACCTTCTGTTGGCGTCATCTCTTGCTGCTGGCGGCTTCTGTGCTTTGGGAATTCCTGAGCAGGGTCAGAGCTTCGTGGTTAATAACCCTTGCAGAGTTTATTATTTTTTTAATGTGGTTTTGTAGCTGGTTTTGATCTCATTTATTCTTTTGACAGCTAGAATATCCCATGACTATGCATTTCAGTCTGCTGAGTGAAATTTTTGTTTTAATTATATTACCTCAGATGTTTGTATCCAAAATTCCCTTCTTCTAGGAGAGCATTGTAGAAGAAATTAATGTTTCTTCCCTTATTTGTGTCATCTATTATATGGTGGGATACTAACATACCTGCCCTTAATGATCTCTTTTCCAGAAGATGGAGGCCCAGAGCACAGTCTCCTTTCACAGGGAAATAATTTCTTTCATTTCATCATTCCTGAATTTTTTGATTTCTGTTTTGTCTTTTTAAAGTGATAAGGATCATATAATAACGTTTTCTCTTTACTTTCTTGTTCCTACTTCCAAATCCTCTGTTTGTCTCTTTTTAAAAACTATTATGACTTTGAGTTGAACAATCCAAAATAACACAATGCACTTATTCTGGGTTATTACTAGCAAATTTAAAATCTCTTATCCAATATGTACCATTTGGAATAACGCAATGCACTTATTCCGGGTTATTACTTGCAAATTTAAAATCTCTTATCCAATATGTACCATTTGGAGTGTCTTTCACTGAGCATCAGGGACTTTGTCAGCCGCTACTCGTGTTTGGTTTTGCTTTTGCTACTCTGAATCAGTACATTACTGTTCACCTCCCAGCTTAATAACCCTGGTTTCATTTCTTCAAATCTTGGAACACGGTGGTGTGAGTGGTTGTCTTTATATAACTCAGACACTTTTATTTCAGTTTAATTAAAGAAATGCAAAGACTTGGGGCAGCTAAGTATCCAAAGAAGTAACCACACCTGAGTAGCTGGGCAAGGTATTAGTTGCTATGTGTAATTGCTTTGTATTCAAAAATTGTCCAAGACATTCAAAAATTTTAGCAGGGTATGTAGGAAAGCAGTTTTAATTGGTTGATTTCAATGTGTGCTATTCAAGCTTCTGCCTAGTGAAGTTGTGTACATCCCTTAGTGAAATTTCCACTGTGTTCTTTCAGTTCCTGTGAACGTTAAAATGAGAGTTGTGTCTCCTAGATGTGAACTGAAGTATCCTTCACCTCCCAGCAGCCTGTGACGATTCCTGTTGGTGGCACTGATGCCTGTGCTCTTTTTTCTTGTAGCACTGTCGGAGGGGGCTCTGGGGTTTGTGCTGCAGCAGGCACAGCCAGGCAGGAAGTCCTTGCACCTGTGGAGGAGCTGGTGCCCACCCCCATTCCCCCCATCCCCTTCCCACCCCCCACACAGCTGGCCAGCACAGATGGAGCCCTCAGCAATCAGGGCCAGTAGCCAATTTAAGTGAGACAGAGAAAAAGGAGGCCCTTTCCAGGGG
This sequence comes from Callaeas wilsoni, assembly GCA_013398955.1. Lineage (NCBI taxonomy): Eukaryota > Metazoa > Chordata > Aves > Passeriformes > Callaeidae > Callaeas > Callaeas wilsoni. Next base: position 31,120 of record VWPU01007279.1, read on the forward strand.
CTCTGGGTTTCTACTCTCTGAGTTTTGACCTGAGGATACTCACCAAAGGTTTGTTGTTTTGGTTTTTTTCCTGTGCTAGTGGTATTGTATATTTATCGTTGTTTTGTTTGCAAGCAGGGAGTTTTGAGGTCTTGCTTCCTATTACTTCTGCAGTGTTTTACTGCATTATTCCTTCAAGTTTTGCTGGGTGAAATCCAGTGGGGCATAAGTATGTCTGTCTCCTTGGAAATCCTTTGAGTTGTACCTCTTTATGTTGCAAAACCCTAAGGAAACCTCATGGAAAGGTGGCTAGTGTTAGAATTCCCATGCCTGGTGCTTTGATGTGTTCAGAAATTGTGTAAGAGAAAGCTTTCTTCTGGTGTTCTGGCATTCTCTTTTCTGGTCTCAGCTGGTAAAGTGGGGACTAGAGTAGCAATTAAAAGAAAATCTTTGGTTTACACCCTACTCCCCTTAAAATGTATGTAAAATTTTAGGCTATGATTTGCTTTCTCTGCAGGCATGGGGTTTGGTTGGGTAAGCTGGGCACGCAAGGTCCATTTTTACCCTTATTAAAAAAAAGGAATAAAGTTAATGATGACTGTATTTTTATTCAGCTAAATAAATTTATTTAGCTAAGTTCATGGTGTAGAAATAAAGCCTTCAAAGAATGCCCAGGGTTGCTGCTGCTCCTGCCCTCCTCATCGGCCCCAGAGCTGTGTGCCTGGGCAGGGCTTTGACCTCTCTTGCACAGCAGTGCTGGCTGTCTCTGCTGCCCTGGGCTGCTGCAGCTCCTCACAGCTGCGGGGGTCTCTGCTTCAGTCTTGGCCCTTTGGATCAAGACCCCACAAAGGCTGACTGAAGTAGGTGTCTCTCAGCATGTTCATTTGCAAAAAAAGTCTTACGAAGCTTGCAAAAGGATTGTGAGAGGTATTAATCTATGTTGTTTGAATGAGGTTTTGCAGTTTTGGTATCATGACCAATTTTCTGGGTTTTGTTATCTGAAATGTGTTTGAGATACAGATGGTAAGGAAGAGCAATTGCATTACTTTCAGTGCAACAAAAATGCTTGATGAGTAGGAGTGCTGGTTGTCCCCACATAGGAGTTGACAAATGATCTGTTTCTCTAAGTCCAGAAGGTGAACATTAGAGAAAAGCAAACCCGAATTTTGCATTCTATTTTTCAGGATCACAAACTACATATACTTGTCAAGAGTAAGAATTTATGTTCCAGTTAAGAGGTTTCTTTAGTTCTTGGTGGAAAGACCTGACTATCAGCATTCAGCCCTTGGTCTTGTAGGTTCCTTTTGCCTTGCCAATGTCTCTTGCATACAGATTTTTTCAGAGGGGTATGGAGACAGGAGCAGCCTTTTAAACATTTGACTGTGTTATATGGCAGTGAATATTCCATGTCTGTGGGTCCTGAGTGAGATTATACCAGTGCTATGTGCAGACTGTTTCCCTTTCCTAGCTGGGATTTAAGGTCTGGTCTGTGTGCCTGCTACACGGTGGGAGGATCTGAGGAGGAGCTTTTGGTGTGATGTGACTAACTTTAGTAGTAGCAGCCTTGGTGTGCTGTTTAAATGGATTTTCATTTAAGAACAATGAAACTGCTTTTTATTTCAAAGTGTCAGTGTTATATGAAATCCCTGTTAATGAAAGCCCTATTATTTTTCCTGTAGTGGGAATAATTTGGCCCTTCCATTACAAGTGGGTTGTTGCATTGTCTCTTAATCTCATTCATACATAGCAGGAAGGCAAAATGCTCGGCAATGAAAAATGAGGGAAGAGTAGTTTGATTGTTTTTGTTGATGCCATATTGTTTGTGTTAATCTACTTTTGTTTTAGATATGAAAAAGTTATTTCTTTGAGGAATCATAGAAAATGTGGTAATAGGGAGCAAGGACTTTGCAGTTCTATTCAGCATGTTTTCTTGTCTTAGTTGTGTGCTAAATCTGAGGTGTTTGTGGGTTTTTTGGGAAGCCCCAGGTCTTCTGTAAAAAGAAAGATGTATTTCAGTTCTGAGCTTGGCTTTGTGGCTTGTGTTTGCTATGGGAAAAGTGCTGTAGCCAAATTTAAAGTGAAGAACAGAATGTTTTATTTTTCAAACAAAAATTTACCAACGAGTTCTGAATGTGTGCTTTTCCTTTCCAAGGGGCTCAGCTGGGGATGTCTTTCATCACTTGATGAAATATTCACTGTTTTCAAGGCTTCAGAACTGTACATTTGTTTGTCAACTTCTTCCACCATTGCATACCACTCCACAAATGTGGACGTGTTTTTGTTCTTCCTCATGTGGACTGAATGAGGACTCAAATCCAGAAATCAGGCTTGCTATGTGATAGAAATAGTGTCAATGTGGTGAAGATGTCCAAGTGGCAAATACGCACTGTGTGTGTAGGGATGATCAGGCATAGAAAAATGTGTGCTGGTGTGTCTAATAAGAATTTTCTGCTAGTTTTAAATGATGGAGGTCTCTTGTTTTAGAGACAAGATACCTAAAATCCAAAGTTACTTTCTTAAAGCCCTTACTTTAACTTCCAGTCACTATTGTATTGTCAGTCTCAGGAGAAAAATTACTTGCCACTGAACTTTGGCTGGGAATGTGAGAAGAGTACTGCTAATACACAACAAGCAATTAGTAGGTCTAGTTCTTGCTAATTTCTTGTTTGCAAAGACTGGTGAATGGTATTTTTAATTAAAGTAACTTTCTGGCACATCAGCTTTCCTATCCAACCAAAGGCTACACGTGTGCTTTGATTATAGACGGTTTTCCTTGAGAAGGAATGCTAGACAACGCCAGGCTGTTAAAAACTAGGAGCTGGCACCACGAACCCAAGGTGTCCCACTGGCAGTGGAGAGCTGTCACCCGGGATGTGACCAGGCTCGTTACTGCACTGCAGAAAGTCTTCTTGCTGTGGTCTGGGTCACAGCTGTGGTAGGGCAGCTTTGCTCCACAGGCACCAGGCTGCGGCTGGCCAGGCCACAGCCAGGAGTCCACTGCAGCTGGGAGTGAATTGGCAAAAGGAGTGTTCAAGAAAACCATGCCACGCTCTTGCTGGTTTTTTTTGCAATACTTTAATACAGCATTAAAATGCTAGAATACTAGAGGAAAGCTGTATACTATCCAGCAAATAAGGCACATGTCGGAATGCCATTTTATGGACAATCCACAACAGAGGTTTTACAGTCTCGTTAGCAACACAGTCACCAGATGAGCAAGCTGTCATCTTGATTGCTGAAACAGAACTGGTACCTCTGAGGCCTTTGTCCATAGGTTTTGTTTGTTTTAGCTGTACAAGTTTATTAACAGTTACAGAAAAAGAAATTATACAAATTGCCAACTGAATCTGACAAGGTCAGTGGGTACAGCTAAACAAATGCAATAATCATTAGGTTAATTTTTTTTTAAAGCTGAAGAAATTCATAAGATAGTGTTAGCTTTAGCACTATTACACAATGCAGTGAGTGCTGTACTAAATAACCTTTTAAAGGAAACAAGAATCCAGTATAGGGCTGGGCAGACCTCCCATTTTAGCATGGTAAAATATCAAACTAAAAACTCAATCCTTCATAATATAATCAAACTACATGAAATGTAAAGTGTAAAATGCTTTGAATACGTGCACATGCATATTCTATTCTTGCTATGAGTTCTAATTAAAATAAACATAAACCCCTACAATAATCTACTTCAATCCTTTTCTCTTACATCCTCTGATTGATATTATTGCTGTAGATGATACTGCATAGCTGAGCTCACAGTCTGCAAAGAGTTGTGAAAGTCAAGTTAAACAGCGTCCCAACCAACTTTCCTTCCCTCTAGTTCTGGGGAAGGAAAGCACCACCATTTGAAACCCACCACTTGTGCTTCGGAGTTTCTGAAAGCCGAGTCTTCACGGCGCTTTCAGCATCTTTTGTGTCTCTCACAAGGCCATAAAGTGACAGTATACTGTTATTTGCTCCTCACTTGCTACATGTCTAGTGATAGCTTTTCTAGCACTCCTTCCCCAAGTACACATAAATAAACTGTATAAGCATTTTCATATAAGTCTAAGCACTTGAATAATACACTGGTTACTTAATACTGATATTTTCACCCAAGGATAACAAAAACAATATGGCTTAAAGAATTGCAAGGTTTTTGTCAGAATTATGTACCAACTTTCATATAATATTTTATGTAGACAATATTTCCTTCTTAATGTAGTTCTGTTGCATACTTTATACAGACAAAAGCATTGTAAAAAAAAAAGTAAATTATTTCCATAAATATTTTCTTGAGGATACATCCTTAGTTCTGCAAAATACTGCAAAATACTTAAGAAAACTCTTACCTCTGTTAGTATCCTAGTTGAGAGGAAGGCCCTTCTGAAAGCTTCCCAATTGTAAAAACTTTGCCCAAAAAACAAACAATACTTTTTTAAAAAGGCCCTCAAATATATACAAAAAAGTTACTGCAAAGAGTTTCCAGATAACAATTCAGTATTATAAGAAATATTTGTAACCATTCAAAAATTTTAACATCTAAAAAGGTTTCCAAAATACACACATAGTATTAAAAAAAAAAATTGAAAGAAACTCTATGTCAAGTATAACTCAAGATAAATACACATCTGCAAGTAAAACTGTAAAATACTTCATACAGGGGTAAACATTTATATCAATCATCTATAGCTAGTAACTGCACACGATTGTCCCTTTGAAATTCATCCTAGAAACACAATCCATCATCCCTATATCTAAGATCTCAAACAGCCCTCTGAGCACTTGAGCGATATAGCAAACTGAATGGACAGCACTGGTTTTGCAGATAAGAAAGAGATATGGGCTGAAGCCCAGTTGGGAGAGGAGTGATAGCTGAAAGAATGATTTTTCTTATGGGGATAGTTCCATCACATTTTAAAATATGTTGGCAAAGGCAAGTGGAAAACATATGTCCATCTACTTAACTTGAAAAACACGTATTGGTGATTTATTGCTTACTGTTCAGTGGACAACTCTTAGGATCCAGAATAGGAAAAAAAAATCTTCTATGTGACTGCAGGACAAAGAGCACTAATCTATGAAGTCTGACATTTCCAAAAGCTCTAAACTTTTAATCTTTTAAGTAGGTTTCTTTTTGAAAAAAATGCTAGAGTGTCACAGGTGTACAATCCATGTATAATCTAAATTTCATGTTATACAAAAAGGTAAAATGTAGATAATACTTCTAGGTATAATGCTTCTCTCAGACATATGTAACTTCACATTTTTAGTTTAAAAACTAAGTCCCATATAATGGGGAACTTCAAAATACACCTATTTTCAGAAATAATATATACTCTTGTGTATTTATCTGAAATTAAATAGCAACTTTGAGACAAAAAGGCCTCAAACTTTGCTTGTGTGGCATCATTTTATATCTGTGGTAGCAGCAGTAGAAACTGGCTAAAATGGGGCTATCCTTTAAACTACTAGGATTTTTCTTCATCACCTTTAAATGAAGCATTTGTAATAACTTCATTGTAGCCTCATTATGTGAAAGCAGCTAAAAACCTACAACACACATTTCAGATTACTCAAACATTTTTCCAGAGGAGTGCCAATGCCAAATTCGATATGAAATGTTATGACCAACTCATGAAACAAATTGTGGGGTATTTTTTGTTCAGTTGGTTTTTGGTTGTTTTTAAAGAAATAAATGCAAGTTTCAAAAATCTCCAACAGGGTGAAAATTTTTAAAAAAATAGTGTGCTGGATATACTGGTGGGCTGTCAACAAGCAAGCACCTGAGGTTGAAAATCCAGTTTGCCAAATAAATGCACAGAGCCAAACTTCTCTCAGGTACACCCCTAAAGAATCCTCAGTTTAGGGAGGTCTGCATTGATTTAAAACTCTTTTTATTGATGCTTGCTTCACTTCTGCCAATACTGTCTACTAATGCCTTCAAGGATTGCTAGCTGCTGCTCTAAATGCAGAGCTAGTTAGAGAACATCAGAAAGCAGTCATGAAAATTTAAAAGATCAATCAATTTCTCATTTTTCCAGTCAAAAATCTGCACATTTACTTTTTTTTCTGATTTGGAAGGACCTGGTTACGTCTATAGGTGAACTACCTTTGTGTGGGGAGGGAGAGAATAGAAGAAATCTACATTTTGTAATCAATCTCATTTTCCTTTGAAATAAAAATTCAGGAATGTCCCTTCTGTGGCACTAACTAAAAGCCAATGTCACGAGCTGCTGTACACTGGTCACGAGCTGCTACGCATTACTGATGTGGACGTGTTTTTCCAGCAACTCCCAACCGCACAGACTCGAGCGTGGAGCGACCGCCTCGGGCCGCAGGCTCCAAAGCCAAGGGGCGCAGGGAGGGACAGGAATCCCCCCCTCTGGCCCGGGCTGGCTGCTCCTGCCTTCCCCAGCCCAGCTTTAGGGTGCAGGTGTCAGCCCACGCGCGCAGGAGGTGCCAGGCCCCGGTGATGCCAGCCGTGCCCCGCAGCGGCGCGGGCCTGCGGCCTCTGCCTTAGGCACTGCAGGCCATGGCCCTGCCGCTTCTGCTTCTCCACACCTTGTGTTCTTCATCTGCTTTTCCCCGCTGGCAGTGCAGGGGGAAATCCGCTCTCCTCTTTGTTACAAATATTGCTTCCAGACTTAATATGTCTTCTGCCTAGGAACACATCGATAATGTAAATACTGAAATCTCATAAGTATGCTCTTAAGAATTATTATGCTACACCTATGGACATTAATTGTGTTAAAGTAGATCACGGGTATTTTTAGTACAATCTAAAAATCCATAAGCTAAAGGCATTGCCTTGCAGTGTTGAATCTGGATAAACAATTCTTAATAGGGCACTCTCATGAAAATACCAATGCTTATAATGGTATCTTTCAGTCTGCTTTTCGTCAGAACCTGGTGGAGTGTGATACAGTGAAACAACTATATCAAGAGTTGTGCTATTTTACTGATTCAGTGGTTATCAAAACATGGAGATTATTTCAATAAAGAACAAAATGTTTGATAGCAACATCTTAGTTTCAGGGAGAAAATAAAAATAATGTTTTCCCTTCTCTTCATCTGAGGGGGTTTCTCTACGTGTTCTTTAGCTAGATGTGCATCATCTACATGGTTTTTTTTGTTCATGTATTAAGTGCTCAAGAGGAAAAAGTAGATCTTGTTTAGAATGCTGCTCTTTCAAAATTACTCATGCTTGAAACAAACTATTGAGATTAATCCTAGAGGTCAAGCTTAGAAAATCCACCCCTAGATTTGCTTGTGTATTTTCTTATTTGTATAGACAGATTAGTATCTTTGTTGAGAGAATTTGTCTCTAAGTTAATTTGTGAATCTGTGCAAAAGAATGTGTTTGCATTTGAAAATGCTAGAACTGCATATCTTCACTGAGGCAACTGTTTATTAGTGTTACTTTCAATAATATTATTTTCAGCTATTTTAGTTGGAGTTGCCAACTGGGCAAAAGTAGTTTCCAAGTGATTAATTTAGTTAATTCTATTTTAGCATTACATAGCACTTTTCATCCAGTGATGCCAAAACACTTAAGAGATATTAAGTAAACCTCACAACTCTCCTGTGAGGTAGGTATAATAAAGTATTATTACCCCCATTTTGCAGTTGGGGAAACTGAGGTCCAGAAGGATCTTGTGACTTGCCCAAAATCAGGGAGCTATGGAAGAGCTGTGGTCAGAAACCAGGAGTCAGGATGCTTATCCATTGCTGTGACCAGCAGGCTGGGTCGCTTGGGCTGCCCATAAATAATGGAGTTTGCACGATATGTACATGCCACTCCCACTGAACAGGCAGATGCAATTTTGCCCTGCTTATAGCAAAGCAGGGAAATGGCAAGAATTTCACCCTGGAGCAAATTTGTCAGGAGCTTCACGTTTCCTAGTTGAATGCTCATGCTAAGTTTTCTACTTGCTTTCTAAGAGCTTGTCTTGACATACTGCTAACATCCTGCTATCACTTGGCATAAACTCCCTGCTGTCTTTGCATTATGGAACTAGTCCTCAGAACAAATTTAGTTCACATCAAGTTATTTAGGATTTAAAGTATTTTCTCTAAGAATCATTCACACAAATCAATTTCCCTAAGGGAAACTTCATAAAAATATAAATTGTTGATGTAAAAACCCCCCCAACCTCAAACATTATCCCTCTAATTTTTTTAGTGAACACTACAAATGAATTGCCTGTTGTGTCCTTTTGCCAATGTACTCTCATGTAGACATACAAACTGTCTCGAGGTACTTTCAGTTTATATTTGCCAATCCCTGATGAGATGTTCTTTGCAGCAGGGTGTCCCTGTGCAAAGTTCTACCTGAAATGGGACAATGAAATATAATTCCTACATTTCTCCCCAGGTATGTAGGTGCTTCAGGAAGACATAAAGAAAGAGGGTAATATATGCCTCAAAACACCCCTACGGCTAACAAGTTTCATATTACGACAAGTTTATATAGTAGAAAACAGGACATAAAAATATTTCCAGAAAGTGGCTATAAAACTACTATAAATAGTAAGTTTGGCTAATCTTTCAGTTAAGGGTTTTGGGGTCAGTTTTAAGTATTCTTATCCCCTTATTCATAGTAAATTTAGTGTGCTTGTGGCCTAATGAACACTCCATGCACATACAAAGGGCCATGTCAGTGGGATTATATGACAAGAGAAGGATCTGGTAGTTGCATAAGCAAGCCAATTTTGTCTCTCCAAAAACCTCTTGGAATCTTATGGCATTCCCTTTCTACCCAACCCACACCCTCAAACAATTATTCACTTTTTTTGCCATGTCCTGCAAAAATTATTTTGCCTAAGCCCTGCCCAAGGCATGGTAACAAATAGAAAAAGTCCAAGAAATCAGCAGCACAAAACTCTTAAGACTTTCTAAAACTGGCAAAGCAGTAATTCTCCTTTTATGCTGTGGCTTGTTCCATCTCCTTTGTCTTGTCATATAATAAGAACGGTGTTTGTGTTGTGGGTGAGTGCTTGCAATTAGTGGCCCCACAGTTACTGAACCTCTTGCAAAAGCCATACATATAACAAATATTCCTTGTGAATATTATTCCTTGTCTTTTGAATAGTACTTCATTTCACCTGGCTGTGATATAGGGTCTGTGTAAACAATCAGCAGAACCTGTAGCTGTAGTTCTGTTGTGAACACCATCAGTAACACTTTGTGTGTGTACATATATAAATTTACATATATATGTATACAAATCATAGTCCTGTAAATACCTATTGCATGCATGCACATGCACAGGAGAAATGTTACATTCTATTAATGGTAAGGCATATTATTAGATAGGCAATATTGGCAATTATTTTTAGCTTTTATCTTGATCTGTTGTGCTGCTGTTGATCGCATGCTGCCAGAGAATCTTTAAGGATGATGGGGATGGGAAGAGGCCACTTTGAAGGTTTATTGCACACGGCGGCAGTAGTAGCCCAAAACTTTGCACTTCTCACACAGATGCTGAGGATGTTCTTTGCTCTGATCTGAAACATCCAGGCCGTCCGGCTTTTCCAGGGGTCTCTGCAGTGGAGGGAAGGAAATCAGATTAGATCCGAGCTTTTGTCCTTGTTACTCTTTATGAAGCATGTGAAGTCTGCTTTTATGCCCTGAGCTTTCTCCTGGTTATTGAAAAGGTCCTATGTTTCTTTCCTGGAGGTATGGAGAGTTTTTTTTCAGCTGTTCAGGTCTACTTCGGTTCAGAGTGGCCTCACAATTTAATGTTATTCTTCATAAAGGTGGTGTTAAGTTTGTTGTAGACAAATTACAAAAATACTGAATTGAGGACTTCATTTATAAAAGGAGTAACAAAAGAGTTCATGCTTAGCTCCAGTAACTCAGATGTCCCAAAGGCATTAACACCTCAAGCATGGGAATCCATTACCCAGCAATGGACAGCAGGGATTACCAATGTTAGGACTAGCTGCTACATGAAGAAAACTGTCTTAACTATGCAGAGAGATCTCACAGTTAAATGGTGTTTTCCCAATATGCAGTCCCATGTTTTTGAGGTTTAAAGTTTTGAAGAAGAGCAGCTGCAAAGCTATTAATAAAAAAAAAATAAAAATTCCAAACTACTACAAAACCAAAACAAAATCCAACCTCATGACACAACCCTTTGCCTTGAATCTGAGTAATAAATTATGTATTTTTAATAATATTCATGAAACCACAGGGTTGGAGGAAATGAAGCTGATTTCTTGTTAGTAGGTATTTGTGCTTTCATTTTCCATGGCATGTAAAAGACTTCACAATCATTCTGAAAATAAAATACCCATGTTAAATATTGTGACAAAGTTAAATGTTTGGAAAGCCTAATAGGTAGGGAAGTGATAGAGATGTGAGGTAGAATTTAATAAAGTGCACCATTCTCTTGGAAAAAACTCCTACTTCCTTAACCTGTAATTGATCTGTTTTCATGAGATGTATCTGAAAGACTGTTTCATCACACAGTGCCATGAAGGCAGCAGCTCTTCCATGGGACTGTGGTAGATGCAGCATGTGGTGTGAAATCCGAAAACTAGTCATAAGCTTCTCACTGTTTTTACAGGGATATTAGACTCTTGTTTATATCTCCAAAATGTGATTCTTAGAGCAGTGTAAATATAAATTACTCCATTTTCGCCATTTATCTGTTAACACCTTTCTTAATCTTAAGGACTTTTCTTTATCTGAAAGGTCTTAAAGTATACCTGAACATCTAAGATTTCATTCATAAGTTCTTTCATCAAGCCACTTACCTGAGACTGTGCAGAGGAACAGAGATATTGAAAGCTTTTTTTTGGCCTATGTAATACTGCAAGAACTGCTCATAAACCAGGGAGTAGAAGGGTTTCTCAGATCTCTGAATAAAATAACACAAAATGTATTCTGTCATCTTGAACAAGGGATGTCTGCAAGTTCTTGCTTGATTGTACTGGATTATAAATGCAACACACTTATTGTGTTGCACAGCTAGCCAAAACAATATATAGGAGTGATTCAGTTGTGATTGTCAGTGATTTTTTTCTGATTCAATGTTTTGACCATGATATTGTCCTGCACCATGTGAGTCTTTGAGTCTAACTTCATTTACATTTCAACTGCACATTGGATTTCCTGTGTCAGATGAGGAAGGCAGATGCCACATGCCCTGCAACCCTACTGAGCTTTAAGTGACTTGTTCGATATGACTATGCTGAGATTTGAGACCAGAACCAGAAATTCTGTTTCTAGGTTTGCAGTCCAAGCACCAGTGCAGATACTGCTTCTGCCACAAGACAGACAAGTTGAAAAAGTGTGTTTGGTCAGAGAAACTGCCTTTCTACCTCATCTACCACTTATTCCACCAACATCTGCCCGCAAATATTCTTCAAGAATTTGCATTACATAAATATACAAAGATGAAGCCCAGGTTCTGGAGTGCTAGGGGTTAATTTACACTCTTCAACAGCAAATGAGCATTTTGAAATGCTACACTTAAAACAGGCTATTTGACTCAGCTCTGATTGCTTCTACATGCTAGCTGTGCTCTGATTAAAGAGAAAAATACAGCAGTTATCATGTTTATTGATATAAGCCAGATTTTTTTTTTTAATATGCAAGGCCTTGGGAATCATTTTTCCTGGAAATAGTGCAAAGGACATTGGGAATGCCTTGAAGCGCCAAGAGTTTTTGGACGGTTTTCAGAAACAATAGCTCTCCGTGGTTTGCTTTCCCCCTGCGTTGATTGAGCTCAGCTTTCTGGCCTGCAAAGCATTTTGATTTCAGAACTGTTATTGTTACCAGTATGTTACGACACGGGCTGGGGAGAGAGGGGTTACAAATGCAGGAAAGCAGGTTGCCAAGGGCCAGCTGGAAGGAACGAAGCCTTGCAGAGCCCAGACTGCATTTCTGGTGAGCTGGTGGAGGGCTGAGGCTTTGAAATTGGTAGTGTGCTTGTGTGGTTTGTGTCTCAAAACCACTTCAACCCAACTTTTGCATAAAATGAAATCCCAGCTTATCTCCACTTGCCATTTTCTCTTCATGGATTTCTCATAAAGACAAAAAAGAACCCTTCAATCACCCTGAGTAGCAAGTGTTCTTGTCCTGCTGCTATCTGTCTGTTACTAACTGAGGAGAACCTAAAAGTAATAACCTTATACTCTTGGAACCTTTCTTGCACCATGCTAGAAGTGGAGGATGTTAGTCAAAGAGCGGTGTGCCCACGGAGGCTGGACTCCCGGGCACAGGCTGGGCAATTCTCCCCAGCTCTGCTGTGGTGGCAGCAGGGAGGAAGGACAGGACACGGGCACAGGAGGGGTGCAGCAGGGTCCGGCTGCCGCATGCTGTGTTAGCTCTGGGGGCTGCCTGAATTCTGCAGGAGACACCAAAACCGAGCAGGGTGAGAGCCCTGCGCTGCTGCTGAGGACTCGGCCAAGCACTTGGAGAGGGTGTGGAGAAGGGGACAGGCTATTTGGCTGTAAAGTTAACTCCTTTCCTTAGAAAGCGATGAAATGGGGCTTGTAGAACAACAGTAAATCCTGCTATGTTCCTCAGGGGAAAGGTATCTTTTTTCCATTAAATGGAGAGTTTAACTGTAAAAGTGTGGTGTGTTGGTTTTTTTTGGTTTTTTGTTTTTTTTTTTAATGCAAGCATCCACAGTTGTATTCTTCCGGACTTCACTTTTGTGCATCTTTCTTTAATTTTCTCCTGGTAGTTGCGGGGTGGAAATAATCTTGTGCAGCTCCACCAGGAAAGCATTTGGTGGTGGTGAATAAAGATATTGCCTCAGGGGAATGAAGCTGAAAGAAATTTAAATTTATAGATCAACTCCTGACCTGCAAATTAACTTTTGATTGTAAATTATTGCTGTCCCAATCTACATGTACTAAATGACCTCTGCATTCCCCAAGAGTCAGCTGAAACCCCAAACCCTTAAAACAAAAAACTAACCCTTATGAAGTGTTAGGCGTTAAAGCATCACGAGGACATCTTGATGGAAATTGCTTCCACTAAGATGTAGAATGGAATAATGTGCCTGGTTCTGTTTGTATTTAGAAGACTGATGTGTTTTCTCCTGTAGAATGGAACAATTTAATTGCACCACTGATGGATAGAGGATCACATCAGAATTCAAATGAGAGAAAACACTTAAAAATAATTTTCTGGATCCATTTACATCAAGTCTTAATGCAGCAAATGAGATGATTAAATGTCAGATTAGGAATGTGAATAGAAAGATTCTGCAGCTATTGCTGATAGGATAATTGTTAGGTTAACAGTCTTAAGGAGCAATGCTTCCCTCAAGAAACACATGCTATCATGAATTTGTAAATTTTTAGTCCAGTAAAAAAAATTAGGCACTGGGGAAGAAAAGATTAAATGCAATGTACATTCTTCAGCAGCAGACCTTCTGCTTTTCTATCTGCTTGGGGGAAGAGGGACATTAACAAGGCTCTGGGCTGTCGCCGTGAATCCAAGAGGCAGTGATAAGGAGGCTGCAGATCAGAGGCATGATGCTTAGAGAGAGCAAGCAGCCTCTGTCAGCAGCATGCCTCTGGGACAGGCCACTTGGAAATGAAAGATAGCAGCATGAGGTAAATGGTGAAAATCTCTTTTTAGAGTTCAGAAAAGCAGCAGTCTGGGGTGAACTGTATTCCCATAGCTGGAGTACACAAGTGTGGGCATGCTGGGGAGGGTTTATTAAATCTAAAGAGTCAAAAGATCATACTTGTAGGCTTGAAACTGTTGAAAAGTTTATTGGGCTTGAGTGATCATACCCACCCCTCCCCATACTGAGGGAAGCGAGGTGGCTGTGGTTGCACTCAGATACGGGAATTATGATGAGACCACTGACTTGCCCATGAAAGTAATAACTTGAGTATCATGAAGTATGTATTTACATACCAAATTATTTCCAGTCCAACAGTAAATTCCTGACAGCTGGAAGAAAATAGTGTCCAAGAGGACAAGTCAGTCACCAGATGGCTGGTTCTGCACCAGTGCAACAGCTGTCATCACAAACAGCACTGGCGTTAGCCACAAAGTCGGAGAAGAAGCCTTGATAAGAGGCCAGCCAGGAAGTAACCATGGGCGCAGATGTTGCTGCTACAGTAGGCAGGGGAAGAAAATGAGAGTTCAGAGCTTGGCATCTGGGCTGTTACACTGCCAAGAAGGATGGTGAATGACTATGAGGACTGGCTTCATTGCTGAAGTAGGTTAAGAAGGAGTATAAACAACCACAAAATCCAAATTCCTTGGAAGAATAAGAGAGGCTTAAGTCTTGTCTGAGATGCCTGTTTATGTTTAGAGTAGCTAAAGTAACTACCTGGGAAACTACTTTAGAAATTGCCGTAGAGCAGTTTTGTCAGGGTAGTTCTTTAGCTTTCAATAAGGTCTGAGCTCAATGGGCCTATGGCTTTTGCCCCATGCTCTGTGCATTCTTGTAAGCACTCCCATGGGAAGGGAGTGGTGAAAATGCAGGAGGAACACAGTGGAATAATTTAGCAAAAGCTTGCTTGAGGAGCAGTGTTGTAGCTCAGGTGCGACAGCCACCTGATTCCCTGCTCAGTGGATGAGTTGGAGAATGAATGGCAGCAGCCTTGGTATGAGGCCCTTGTGTTACTTCTTGTAATACATGCTCCACCATCTCTTTTAAATACAGGGATTTAGAGCTGTATTTATAGAGCACTCTAAAGTATATACACAGCTGTGAAAGTGCTGAGAAGACTTTTCCTGCCCCAGAGAGATTAAAAGCTCATTCTCACAGATAGGCCATGTGGCCCAAGAGTACAGGGCTGAATTGAGACATTTCTTGTGGGGAACTGGCCCAGGATAGTTTCCTGGAGTGAAATGAGCCTCCAGGAACAATGAGCAGGTGGCAGGAAAGTGTGGCTGCTCTCCTCTCCAGGGACTCACTAACGAAAGGTATGCATAGGAAACCAAGACTTGAGCATAGCTGCACGAGCCATTCACAGAGCTGACACATGTGCTTGAATGGCTACCCCAGAGCTATCCAGACTGGAGATTATCTTCAGTACTCTGATATTATTGCCTCAGCCAGTTACATGGGAGTACTTCAGCACCAAACCATCCCTTGTGACACATGGACAAACCCTACAGTAGTGGGCAGTCCAGAGATTTGGGAAAGCGGCTGGGGAAGATGAAATACAGCTCTGGAGATGGGGATGGGATAAAGGGGCAAGCCCCGCGGCTGAGAAGAAACTCCTAATTCACTGCAATCAATATTGAGCAATCCTGAAATAAGGTTTTCAAATTTTTGTCCTAAATTGGGCACAAGCATCCTACTCTCCAACAGTGACAGTGACACAGCAAGCCTTGGTGGCCCATGTGGTTGGATTTCAGTTATTTAACAGACTCTGCAAGGTTTGATCTGTTTGGTGACAAACCGGGAGAATGCTGCAATATTCACTAGGCTGTACAAGAGGAAGGGAAAGTATCCTCGGAGGTGATTGCTGTGGCTTGTCTATAGGCACACACCTTTTGTAAATGCGTAGGACCAGGTGTGGAATGGGGGGCTTGATTTGACTTGGTGTGAATTTTCATTATGTATACGCTATGGTGAATGGAAACTTTCTATAATATGCCCTCACCAGGGAAATGTGGTCCCTGACTGTTTTAGATATGGGCTGAGATGTTTACAGTTTTTATAGTTTTGGAAGCTCTTATAACTTGACAAAAGGTTACTTCATGTTGAGGGACCAGCAGTGATTTTCATCTGCTGATAAAAACTGACTGTTATTTTTTTAATAATGTTCCAAGATACCATTTTCCTGTTAGGTTACAATTATATGTTTACCAAATGTTAGGGCAAGGAGAAAGAATAGGAGATGATGAATTCCAGCACATTGCTGAAGAGAAATATGGACAAGATTTCTGCTTGAAAGTAAAAATCATTTATTTCACTAGAAGTAAATACTGTCTGATCTTGAAACCGGGTCAGGCTTCTCCAGTTCATCTGGCTTTTTTTAAACTGAAGAAAAAACTCCATTTATTGATTACTTGTACTATGATCAATCAGATCATATATTGTGGTGACTCTGCTGTTTTGTAGTGTCTATTCTTTCACTGCAACACATTCTTTTTTTCAAATGGAGTTAAAATTGCACAAGAGAATCATGGTGTGTAGGGGGAGGCAAGATATTTTCTTAGGTGAATTATTTAACTTGGAAAAACTATCCATTGGAAGATTCAGATGAGAATGCAAATACTCTGATCCCATATAATAAATGCAGAAGGAGCACATAATTAACTGAAGACATCTACTGAGAGGGAAGTGAGGGCTTAAAAACTTATAGAAGTGCATAGGAAATCAAGCATGAATGGGGCCTCTGCTATGGTAGGTATCAAAAAAATAATCAAAATCCAAAGAATAAATAGGAAATATATCTAGAAAATGTTAAGGTAGAGTAGCAGTGCTATTTAAAAAAAATACTAAAACCGTATTATGTGCACAAGACTATTTTGTGCTTGTGCTGGTTTGGACACAAATCCAGGAGGAAACAACCCAAGATTGCCCCTATCTGTGGATAGGCAAACATGCCTAGGGACCAGAAATCATAGAATCACCTCAAGACTGTGCTATAACTCTCAAACTAGAAATACTGGACTTTTAATTAAATCTTTCACTGTGCTTTTACAAAATACAGCATAAGTGTGCTGGGAATTTGGTACAGCATATTTTCCAAAATGGTGCAGAATAGCTCCCCACTGATAAATGCTGATAAATGTTTAGAGAGTCTGGTGTGGCACTGGATGCTTGCACAAAACACATGTATGGGATAGCAGACAGGAAGTTGTGTCAAGAAGCACCACCGAGCTCCTGCAGCCTGTTAGCTCTCCTCTGCTGCTGGCTCTGTGCATGAACTGATGCTGTTCCCTTCACTGTCTGCCTGTTGCTGTTATGCTTAATCAGAAGCAGCACAAGGCACCTCTGGAAGAATGAAAAGGACTAGAAAGGATGACAATAGTACCACTGTAAAACAGAAGCAGATGGAGGTGAGGCAGTGATAGCAGGATGTAGAATCTTTCAGCTCGAGGTTCGAAGTTTCTTTTGGGGAAGAGCAGTAGTGACTGGTTGCAAGTTATTTATATTGGGAAGCCTAGCTGAAATGCATTCTTCTCTTGAAAATCTCATATCTGCAATACCTGCTGCTGGGACAGGAACATATGGACATGTGCTCTTCCATATCCATGAGTTACGGTGTCCTTAGGGAATAGCATGGAAACAGTGATGGGGCTGACTGCGGAAAGCTGCAGTGCATATGCTGTGATTGTTCCCCAAAAAGTACTGTGTACGTGGCTCGGTGGCAAGCACAGCTTATGGAAGCACTGTGGATTGCAACCCTCCCACAGTGTGTGCTGACTTTGGTACTACTGTGCAGAATGGACTCCTCCAGCCCTGCCATGAGGGGCAACTGCACAGCGAAACTTTACTTCGAAAATGTGCATGTCTAAGTCTATTACACCTCCTGTACAGTGTGGATGAGATACCGCTTCAATGATTTCTTGACCCTTTGAACATCAACATAAATGATGAAAAGAATTTGAACAAGGTAAATATTTATAAACTTCTGCTATAAACGTCTTATGGTCTTATGCTATCAATGGTCTTGTAATTTCTCTCACCCTCAAGACTGTACTTCCATGCATGTGGTAAGTGACTCAGCCTGGATTTTGGATTTTTTATACAAGCTGTCTAAACAGAGGTAAGGAACAAGAGATCTTGGAAGCTTTGAGATGGTCTCATGTTAAGTTAGTGTCATTAACCAAGGAATTTTGTAGGCAGGAGTCATCTGAATGTTGTTCTACTTTATCACTGCTCTGTAAGCAGAGATAGCTCCTTGAGCAAATCCAACAGGTGAAAAAAGCAGAACACACAGGAAATAACTTTGCTGACACTGGTGGAGTGAAACAATAATAAATTGCTGTAAATATGAAGAGAATCAGAAGAACTAGAAAGCCCATTGCTATTGCTGAACATTTTTTACTCTACCTCAGATTCAAAAAGCCCCACAGTCTGTTTCTATAAGACAGGCAGTGAAGATTTTGGGTTTGAGATATTTATACTGAAAGAAAGAACATTCAAATTTTGCAGCTCTGATGACACCTCTCCAGATTTCCAGGACTGAGACATCTCATCTGAGAAACCATTCACTGTGATATGTTGTAGTCCATGTCAAGTTCTGTTTAAGTCTTACCCATGCTTTACAAAGTCAAGAACATTCCTAGTTCTGAGCCTGTTGCCATCAGGTCTGCACTTTTCCTACCTGTTTGTGAGGATAAACATTAATGTGGCACTTGATACATTCTTGTCCCATGTTAGCCCAGGAGTTTCCACTCATCCATTTTCTCTTGCATTTGGGGCACTTATATTCACCAAAGCAGCGTTTCTTGCCCTGGTATGGTGTCAGGCCTTCTCCTTTTGGACGAGCCTACAAAACAAAGGGAAGTAGCAATGAATGACTGAAAATGTGTGCGTGTAGTAGAAAAGTGAAGATTTTTGTAATTAGGGAACTTTGGGCAGAAGACACCGGAGACAAGCATGAAGGACATATCCCCTAAGGAAGAGTTCATATATTGAAGCTAGAGTTTAAGAGTTCTGAGAGTTGTTTCTGTAAGAAGCATTCCGAAGTTCAAGAAAACGTAATACTTGTTAGGGATACTGAGTATTTAGAAATACGCCTTTTCACTTCCTGAATAAATAGTTTTAATATTTTTTGTTTTGTTATGATAAAATCATCTCTATTGAGTACATATTGCTAGCAATATATATAGCTTCAGGAGGAGTAGCTCATTAGTAATAAAGGACGGCTTTTTAACTAGAAATTCCAGTTAAGAAATCTAGTCTCTTTTCCATTAAAACCTGTAATTAAGAAGACTTTTAATAATTCTGCTTTTTACAGCCTATATATTATCATATGGAAGTGCACAAACTGGAACTGAGTATGAAAGAAAGACATCCTCACTAGTGGAAATAATACCTTTTATTAACTTTATCTGGTTTCTTGCTCTTGGTAAATGGTTTCACTGATTTCTGCCTTTTGAAGGAAACAGGAAAGGCTTCTCAAATGGTGTGTTGTGATGTCTGAATCTTAAATGGCCCTTAAAGAAAGCCTTTTTACCTAGGGAAGCCAGTAGCGTTGACAATGACTGTACACAAATACCAGGTTTATTTGTACATACATTCACTCACTAAAACTGTGTGTTGTACTTAACAAAATATAGTAAGGTATGTGAAGATGAGGGTATTGCATCCGGCTGTGCTAGGATAGCTGTAAAGATGAAGCCATTTTCCCAGAGTCCCGAGCAGGTGTTGAAACACTCTTCATGTATTTGCTGTGTGTAGTTCGTTGCTGCCTAGAGGGAGATACTTTGCCTGTATCATGGCAGGATACGATGATCACCTATCAAAGGGGTCTTTGTCACTTACATGTCAGGCCTAAGCAGCTTTTCTTTCTTAAGGCTTCCAGATAAAGTTTACAAAAGTGAAATGAGCCGTCATGCTGGGAAGGCATTTGTTTTTGTTTTGGGAGCTTGTGCGATTGCTCGGTGTGTAGGTCCAAATTGCTTTCTATGTGAAAACACGGGTTGCAAACGCAGGTGGTTGGCAGAAGACCTGAGCTTGGCAGGAGCTCTGAGGCTCAGGCTCCAGTGGCTGATGAAGATGGTGAACGCTGTGTTACCTCCTGGGTCGCGTGTGGGAGCAAGACGGAAAGGAACATTGAGTGCGCTTTCCCCCGCATGCTGTGGGTGGAAGAGCAGGGGACACCAAACTTACTCCAGCCTTTTTTTTTCTTTCTGTAGTGACAGTAAACAACATTCTCTGGTTTTTTATGCTTATTCCTCAGCATAGCAATAATCTTTAGAAGATCAGA
Organism: Callaeas wilsoni; assembly: GCA_013398955.1. Lineage (NCBI taxonomy): Eukaryota > Metazoa > Chordata > Aves > Passeriformes > Callaeidae > Callaeas > Callaeas wilsoni. The sequence goes on from VWPU01007279.1 coordinate 50,961, forward strand.
TCAGTAGCAACCTCCATGACAAATAGGCAAACATCTATAATAATTTGCTACTTACAAGCCACTTTAAGTATTCTGGCTCATAGCAAAGATGAAGCTGACCAGGACACACGTATTTACAGTAGTATTGCACAGAAGAAAAAAAAAAAGTGCATTGCTATAGTGAGAAACACTCAGACTTCCACAACTAAATGAGTGCTGGCAGGCACCCAGAGTGTAGCTCTCTGACCAGTGGTGTCCCTTGATAAGGATGAGAGATTGCAACTGAATGTAGTGCAGGAAAATGTCGATTTATGGAGACATCCTTATTCTAGATGCTTAATTCGATTCTGCCTCTGAGGAGCTCGTAGCACAACTCGGTGTAAGAAGGAGCCACATGCTCTCTTCATTTAGAAATTCTTGTGGAATTGAATAGAAACCCTGTGTCCAGAGACCTTCCCTGTCCTCCTGAGGCATCACAGATTGTTTTATTTGCAGTTTCGACTGGGGGGCTGTTATTGAATGGAAGACAAATTATTTTTGATTCTCTGATTAAGTCACCCTCTACTTAAACTCTTCCTGCAGCCAGACTTGAAAATGCAGCTCAATACCCCTGCCAAGCAGTGGTCCTTTCAGAAAACGTGCAGGTCACAAGATTCATTCTTCCCAAAAGTAATAGCACTGACTTTGGAGACAGAGTGTGTCTTGGAAGTCTTGTAAATGTTTACAAAGAATATTTAAACATAACACTCCCACAGCAATATGTTATGTCAGCCATAAAGAGCGGTTAAACATCAGACTCCCACAGCAATATGTTGTGCCAGCCACAATTCCCAGATGGGAAACTTTCAGCGATGGCCACTTGGGCGGGCCAGTGACTGTGGGTTTGTCCAAGTCACGTAGGTGACTTCAGAGACACCAACGCCCTGAAACACTCTGCCCTCACAAACGCACAGAGACACTGAAGACACTGGTCTGTGGAGTCCTCTGTGTGTGCAGCTAGGCATCAGAAATGGAGGCTTTCCAAATTAGAAGCTACTTTAAAAATCTGGCTTCTCCAACTTTCTCGGTAAATCGGAAGCAGAACCAGGAATAGAATGATGGAGTCCCGACTCTGTTGGTAATTTCCTGTTATAATTGCTAGACTAAACTTTTGATTTATTTGTATTTTAACTTTTCGACTGTCATAGCTCCCTCCTCAGTCAGTGACTCTAATTAGTTTGCTGGCAAAGTTACAACATTCTCTGTAGGTGTTTTGCTATTCTGCTTTATGGATGTTTATGCGTTGCCCTAACAGATATTATTTTCCTTCCCATATCTTCAGTTTCCCAAACTGTGCCCCGCAGGGAATTTGCATTCGCAAGCAAGCTCATTTTCTCTAGTGAGAAACATCATTAGGAACCACTGACAGCAGTGACGGCAACCCTCCAACTCCCTCCACCCTGCAGAACCAAACAAAACAGATATTTGACAGTATTTGGTAGAAGGCGAAACCTGAGCGAGATACACTAATGGCCCGAGAGATCTGAGGCTGGGTGTTTTGGTTTGTTTGTTGTTGGGATTTTTGTTGTTGTTGGTGGGAGTTTTTTTTTTTTTTTTTGTTGGTGGGGGTTTTTCAAGAAAAAACAAGCCAACACCATGAAAAAAAAAAAAACAGGAGGAGCACAGCTGAATTGCATAAACATTTCCAAGAAACAGCCTGCTCCTTGGCACAGAAGCAGCCAGCCCTGCCCACAGGGTGCTCGAGCACCCGGTCACTCTGCAACAGAGGTATCTCAGTGCTCATTCAGCTGGAGGGCAAGAACGATTTTCACCAGAGGTTTTTCCTTAACTAAGTGCCAAAAAAGAGCAAGAAGACACATTTTGTCATTTGGCATTAACCTAAAACCCCTTACTTTACAGAATGTAAGATTTACCTTGTTTAAGCCATTAGCCTCCCATTCTCTCCCCACCCCAGCTCCATTTGAATGGTGATTAATAATAGGCTTTGGTTGGTGTTTAGGACCTGCAATTCCTGTACTGAGCATTCTCTTCTTACTCTTCCGCAGATAGGGATTTATTTATGTCCGGAGTTAATCTGGCAAAGTTGTGCTCCTATTCATAACAGCACAATATTTTGTTGTTACCATATTAACGTACACTGTCCCATTGCCTGTAGGCCTGGTTTCTATCCTTGGCCGCAAAAGCCTGGTGTGTCTTCATTCAGCTGTTTCAAGGATTTACTGCATCCTGGACAGGTAGGCCTTTTGGGAGGATCAAAACCAAACAGATTTTTCTACAAGGACCAGAAACTAGCCATTACTTGAAGTACGTCTCAATGTCAAGATCTAGGTATTAGGGAATGGATCCTTTGTGATGTTTTGACTTTGGACAAGCACTGACACAACTGACATCACCTTTGCAGGTGTACCTAGTCAGCCTTAGCTGGATACGAGGAATGTACAAAGCCAGTGCATTTTGTGTGGCACAGTAACAAAAATTACCTCAATATTCCATCCCTCACTGACACCCAGCTGTCTCTATTTTTCATTCTCTTTCTTTCTTGAGCCAAAACCACAAATTGGCCATCAGAAGATTTTAAAAGTGTTTAAGTTGAGCTTTTCTGCTGGTAACTGGCCAGTCCAGCTCTCTGTCAACCTCTCATAGAGTCCATCTCATGGAGGGATCTGCCAAATCACTTGGCAATGACGTACATAATAAAGGACTCTCTGCTTTCCCTAAACAATTCCCTGAAAGTATCAGTTTGCAGAGTCAGCAAAAACAAAACATGCCTCCCTCCCCCCAACATGCCCTGCTTAAAACTAGATTCGTTATAAACCACATGAAGCTGATTTTCCTCAAAGTAAAATGCAGAGACACAATTTCATGCTTTTCTTCCCCTCATCTCCTCCCAAGTTTGTTTTACACAGCTGAAAGGGCTCTGTACAGCACAGGAAAAGATGAAATCAGCATAACATTGGTAGGTGGATCCCCCTCATAGAAGAGTTCTGAGGGTCTGCTTGTAAGCATGCTTCATCAAATGAAGAGAAAAGGGTAACAGCAAACAACAGCTTGATGCACTGACTGGCTCCCAAGTGGTTTGTGGGACTGGGAGGGTCAGAGCTGTATTTTGAAATGTGAACCCTCCAACACTCTCAGCTGAAAGTGAGCACAACTGGGAGATGGTATTAAAAATGCCCTAGCACTCTTTTGTGTTCTATTGTATGGGCACAGTTTTAACAAACATATTATGATAATGCATACCCAAAAGGCTCAATTAGAAAACGAAAAAGAAAGTATAAGGACTGATTTGGTGTACTGGATGTTGTGGCATTCTAGTCCTGACTCTGCAGCAAGTTGCAGAGTGTTGGGAAATTCACAGAAGTGCTCTCACCTTTGTCAGCTCTGTGTACACTGTGTAGAGAATGAGGATACACTTGCACACTTATGCTGAAATGGCACATAAAAGGGAATCTTTGGATTGGTTAACTCTTTTTTTCTTTGTCCTTCCTCACTTTTGTGCTCATATAAGTCTGAGTATCAACAGAATACACAGGCAGATAGGTGATGTGTTTAGGAATGAATTTTAACGTAGCTGGTCTGTTGTTCGTTGCTGTGTGTAGTCCATGTTGCTCACGTATAACACTGCTGATGTCTGACACTGGTATTGATTTAAACCAACAGTCACTACATCTTTAATTAGTACGGCAATATAGAAAGAGCATCTAGGGGATACAGAAACCAAACTAATGCTTTTTTCAGCTTTGTCTCTAGTTTAATTTGTGTATTAGTGATATGATGAGAAGTCTTATTTGATACAGGTCTGTTAAGGGGAAAAGATGGATAATGGTCAGAAAGTAGGCTCTTCATTACAGCATTACTATTTAAACAGAACGTTCTATTTGTTTTGCTGAACAATAGATATTATGAAATTTCTAATTGTATTGCATATTTCAGATTACAGATTTATGATAGATAGAATTATATCTGAGCAAGACATGGCTGAAAAAGAAAGAAAGCTTAAGCTTACTTGTGTAGCTTAAAAGAGGAGGCGGGTATGTATTTTATTTGACTGGGATTTTCTTAGGAGACTTGTCTGTGGTATGGCTTAGGGCAACTTCCTCCTCTGACTGGGGAGTCCTACTGTATGGTTTTCCCACCTCTGCATCCATAGAAACAGACAAGTTTTTCATGGCAGTTAAAGCTCATCATTGTTGCTGATCTGAAACCTTTTATCACACGTGTGCCACTGCTGCTCTTACAACATAATCAAGGTAGAAGGTGGCTTTGTACTGAGGACCCAAATAATAAAGCAGTTACAGTCAAGCTTCTGATAAAGTTGGTAGGATTTCTCAGCACACTTTCTCTAGGGCAGCATATGTATCGTAGCCTTCCTGCTCCCCATCAGTCTATTGGGCTGGGGAAAAGGAGACAGTGAATTGCAGGAGCTGATACCTGGCCTCCCAAAGAAAAATAAAATTAGAAATAGGTACGCCTGATTAGGCTCTCTGTACGTCTGCTTGTTGCTCTGAGGGTGTCATACTGTGCTCTCTTGCAATTAGTATATTCTGTCACCTTATACAGACAATAATTTCACGGGCAAGTTTATACAGAAATTTACTCCTTTCCCCTGTTTTCCCCTTTATACATGTACCATTACTGATTGTAAATATAGTCCTCTACTTTCTTGGCCCTGCTGTCAGTATCTTTCCAGTAGGATGATGTTCAGAGTGGAACTCAATTTCCCAGGAGCAGAGCATTAAACAAAACATGCAAGCTTGTGCAGTGTGCAATACAAACCAGCATTGTTTCTTTTATTTTTCTTGAAGAAATACCTTATTTCTGCTGTTACAAATATTTTCACTCCCCAAGTCTTAATCTTTGGGAAGATTTAAAAGCATATTGATTAAGCTGCGTCAATGAAATTTTACAGGTAAATTTTGATATGGCAGAAGCCCAATTTTGTTTGTCATTTTGTATATGCATCCCCCAGTTGCTTTGAAGAATCAGTGTTGTCAACTGTGTTGTGTATGTTAACTGCGATTTTGATCTAGTTTGCACAAAGGTAAACCAAGAGAAAGGTTTAGCGGTTTGTTACTAATAACACGCATATGGTTTCTGATGATGATTAAATCAATAGGCATAGTTGCCATGGACAGGTTGATCAAAGTCTAGAAATCCAAGAAGCAGGCTTGGCAAACATTCCAACAGTTAAATCAAAATCTGGTTTTGCAGATTTTTCGGAGTCCTAGCCATGCTGTTAGGAGCAAAGGCTGTCCCTCTGCTACAAAATGCCTATGTAGCTGATCATTAGAACCACCCTCGGGTCAAAGATATGATACCATTACTAGGATAAGTTAGTTTGAAGTAGAATAGTTGCTAATAGGCAATTCTGCAATTGTCTGATTTGTCAACTACCCAACACTGAATAGTCTGAGAAGTTGGTAGTATGTGTTTTCTTTGGCAGTCCTTGTCATTATTCCACAGCTAGTATAGAGATAGAAAACAGGTAAATGCTCAGTACCATCCAGTCTGAGTAAACAAATCTATTCATGAATAGCATGCTGCTTTCACAGGCCTCCGTCCAGATAAAAAAGGACTTGGACATATTGATGCAAGCAAACAGTAGAAGACAAAAGTATTCAGTAGAAGGATAAAATGATAGGACTGATGTTGGACTTTAAGATAAAAAAAGACTGAGTATAGAGCCCCAAAAGATTTTCTCTTTGTTTGTGGTCAGATTGTATGTCAGCTCTTCATTTGCAGTGGGGAAAGGTCCTTTTGCTGTTTTCTGCCACTTCTGCAGTTCTTGTGGCATTGTATTAATCACTTTTGGCTACCTATGGTAATGTAGCTTGTGTAACATAGTGGAACCTTGACCTTCATCTCTCTAAGTGCTATTATGAAAAAACCCAGTGAACAACACTCAATTTCTTTTTCAGTCAGTCCTTTTCATAGAAGAACATTTGAGTGCATACCATATTGCACAGAAACCTGTTCTCTCTATTGTGGAGCCTTAATAGAAGGGTAAAGTCCCCTTGCATTCACAATTCTAACTAATCTCAGATATACTTCTGCATTTCCTGAATGTTCACATGAATTTTCCAGGTATGCTCATATATTTAGTATATCATGTGCTATATGCAGGGCAACAGGCAGTGATCAAACATTTAATGTGTTTGGTAGATTTTCAGAGCCACAGAACTCCACCAACCCTACCCAAATCTTCTGTTAAGGAAAGCTGCAAATAATTATCTTGGTGAACTGTACTTCAAGGACTTACTTTACCTGCACATGCTACTCTTTGCTTGTTGAATAGCCATGAAAGAGCTCCCAAATGGACTGTCTATGCTTGCGGCCAATCTCAGCTTTAATATGCTTATTCCCGTAGGACCTTGAAAACAATGAAATTACTTGAGCATATAAATAGCTGCCTAATGAATCTTCTTTTGAATGTATTGCATAACTCAGTCCAACCCAGAACCTAAAGTTTCAAGAACAGATCCTTATGCATGTGAAGGCAACTATTAAAATTTGAATTGAATGTTAACTTGTGCAACAAAGCAAGCATACCGAAAAAAATTCACTTGAGAAATTGCATAGTGAAAACTGTTTTAAAGGTATTGTTTAGTGCAGTACAAAGCAAAAAAGGGGGTAGGGCTAGAAAGTGGGGATGGAGTGTGCCTAAGCAAACATGGGTCTTTGCTCTGTAATTTAAGAAATGTGCGTCATATAGAAAATAGGGTTTTGCATATCAAATTAGGCATGTGGAAGAGTTAAAATTACACTTGCCTGCTGGGATGCAGTGAGGCACTTCTTTTCAGTGTTATAAGATCATATTCTTCCAAACAGCTTGAGATAAAAGGAAGTGGTAGAAATCTTTCCTTTCCTTTCTCTGATACAAAATTGGACATGCTGAATTAATTATGAAGAAACTAGGAATGTATTCATTTTAATAGTTTCCTGATGTTTGGACTCTTTTGTCCCTCTTCATCCGTTGCTTGAGACCATACCATGGCAATACTCTCCTCCTCTCCCTCCCCCTCTGGTAGCACACTATATTTAATATGTTCGTATTTATTTAGTAGTTGGAATCAGGGTTTTGGAGAAGGGAGGGTCAAACCCTTGCTATAATCAAGCATTACCTCTTCCAAGCTGAGCTCAAGACTCATATATTTGGACTTGTTTAATTGGTTCACCTCAGATGCCTTCATGTGGATTACACAATTCTCCTAGGGCTAATGTGGCACAGCTGGGGCACTAGTCTAGTGAGAAGCTGACAGGTCTAAGGATTATGATCTGTTCTTTACAAAGCAGTGGGGTAGTTCTGATAGACCTGTTGCATCCCCATAGGTCATGAGACTGTTCAGAACAGATGGGAAGGCAGACAGATGCCATTGAAGGCAATTCTATTCCAAATCTAAGTGAGTAGCAGGTGCTTTTGGAGCCAAACTCAACAACTGGGATGCTGCTTTCTGCTTCTTTGCTGTTCTGAGATGTGTTTATGCAAAGTTTCTACCTGAAGGAAATACATGGATTAAATTATGATGCTGAGATAAAGCTACAGATCTCTAGTTCATTCTGTGATGGTATTTCTTTCCTTATTTTAACTCAGGAAATGGCTTGTTTTGCTCTGATTTTTTTATGTTGCTTGTTGCACCCTCTGGACCGACACACTTTTTTTTTGGTTCCATTCATATGTGTATGAATTATTATAATGCTGGATTTCTTTTAGCCTGAATTAGAAATGCTTTTGCTCATGTAAAGGTTTTATCTCTTCAAAACAACTCTTGGAAAGTAAAGGAAATATTGTTAAGATGATAAGGGCAAGTTTCAGGGGGAAGGATGTTTCTAGGAGAACTCAGCCTTCTTCCTTCCTTCTGTTCTGAAAGGGACAGGATCGCTTTCAACTACCCACTAAATCCTGAAGGATTCAAGACCTGGTTCATGGCATATCCCACACACTGCATGAGAACAGATAAAACTACAGTAAGAAAATTCCAGCAGGAAAGTGCGGGATCATGAGAGTAATGTGATCTTGTGGTTAAGGCACAGGACTTGGCCTCTGCAAGCCCAGGGTTTCATTCCTGGCTTGACTACAGGCTCTTTCTGTTGGTTTGTGGACAAGTTACTTGATCTGTCCATGTTTGAATTTTGTCCTGAAGTATGGGCAGTGCTAGTGTACCTCACCTTCTGGGAATTTAATCAACATTTGTTACTACAAAAGTGAGCAGTATGCATGAATCTTGTTATACAGTTCTCAGGCAGGAGTTTTGAACAAAGACTGCTATAGGCCTGTCACTGGTGACCCTGGTCTCACCCCTTTGAGCCATTTTTTATAAAGTCTCTGCTTATAGATGTTTTTGTTCAGTTTGTTTTCTCTACAACCCAACTGGTTAGTCAGAACTGTCATTTTCAATTAACTGCTCGTGGCATCTCCAATGATACATCATGAAAAAAAGGTGAAAAAACCCAACTGAAGGTAAGGCAAGTACATACACAGTTGTTACAACAATTTCCAGCTAGGAAATTCTTTATGCAAAAGTTGAAGCTTGGGCCCTCTTAGAAAGCTTCCCTCTGTACCAAATGCAGCATAGAGACTACCTGCCTCCTGCAACCTCCCCACCCCATGGCAGCGTGGTGGTGCAGGCTCCCAGGACACCAGCACACAGGGCAACCTGTGGCCTGTCCTCCTCCAAGATGAAATACCACAGCAAGAGTGTCATTGCTTCTGGCTGGAATGGGCCCTTTGCTTGAACTATTAAGAAACAGGGAAAGGAAATAAAGACCAGATGAGCAACCACCCTCCTTTTCTCCACCTCAGCCTCCTTCCCTCCACCTTCCCCCCCACCATGCTGTCTATGAGATGACATACAAAAACACCAATTGACTCAGCCTGCTTTAAATTACAGCATTCTTTTTGAGCCTGGAAAACGACATGGTATGCATAGCCCAAAAATGAAACATGACTTCAGATGCTGATATGTAAACTGCATAAATGTGAGGGGGACTTTTTTCTTGTCCCAGTATTCTTTCCTCTAGAAATATTGTGCCAGGCCATACGTGACCATATTGCATAGAAGTCTTAGAACCCCACTGTTTCTGCCCAGAGCAGCCATGTGTTTGTTCATCTACCTCAAGAGCCATCAAATCCCAGCTACCTGACTTGGTTTATGTGCATGACACGGCTTGAGTGCTCCTTGCTTGCTCTGGCCACCGGTGCATGTGGAGGTGCCTGAGAGGAACTCCCAGAGAGTTTTCTTCTTCTATGGTAGGCTCATTCTCCCCATGATGAAAGAGCAAGCTTTTAACATCTTAACTGAAATGCATCAGAAAAATCTCAGTGTTTTAAACATCGCCATGGGTTTGCAGTGAAAGCTTACAGGTTGATACTTTCAGATGATCCAAAGGCAACCATCCCTTGCTGTGCAGTTGGTGATAATACAGTAGAAATCTGCACCTGTAATCTCTTCCATCCTTCCCTTCTCAGTGCCTCCTATTCCTGCAGTTGTATTTGTATTTTCCACTGGGCTCACTGTTCTTTTTTCCACTCTGTACAAAGCTAACTTGAACCATCTAAAGAATCACTTGTCATTCCCCAAGAACAGCATCAGCAGCTGCCAGACTTCATTAACCATTCTGTAAGATTCGTAGTTCGTGTCTGTAGTGTTACAAGAACTTTGAGCATTTTACTGAAATTCTCATGAAAACAAGCTGAAGCAAACCAGTTCCCTCTGTAATGCCTTTCTTAATTGCATGCAGAAATATGTAGTACCTTGAAGGTGAGGAAGGATGGATTATGATCAGTAAGTACAGAGTGAGAATACTGATAGGTATGGGAAGGGTAAAGAGGACAACGTAGGCAGTGTTGGGTGAAGAGCACTTCTTACATTAGAGTTCTCGCTAGAATGAATGGAGAAAAGTGGCATCTAGGAGGTGACTTACACAACAAAAAGGAATAAAATTTATAGCCTTTTCAATTATTCAGATTCCGCCTTCTGTTAGTTAACTGACTATTTGTCTTTTCATAACTAATTATTTTGTTGTTCTATTCTGTCATAAAATAAGCCAGAAGGATGTTTATCTGAAACTGCCTGGAAACAAAACGGTCATAGCTTGAATCAGGCCATGAATGTTGTGTGAGTTTTTGTGAGAAATAAAATCTTTTCTGTGTTGAAATCAGAAACTCATATCTGACTCATCAGGCTGCCTGGCTGTACCATAAGAAATTAAGTCTTTTGTACACCTATGTTTTAAGCCCATTCTGTATAAGATAATCATTGCTATTAAAAATTTTGAATGGAAACTGTTTTGACCAGAATATAGTCAGAAAACTGAAACAAAATGGGAACAAGTCTAAACAACTGAGCTGTAATCACCATTTCCTTTCATGCAAGTAGATGACACTTCTATTCCAAAGTTTTTTATTACCTCTTTGCCCGGTCCTTCTTTAAAAAGCAAAATTAATCAACCATTTGCAATCTTCACAATATGTTTGTCCAGTGGCCCCAATGGCATTTCCTATATTTAAGAATTTATTGTCAAAGACACTCACACGCGGCATTTCCTTATCACGGATACCTAAAATCTCACTTCCTGAAAGTCAACACTTTCTTGCCTGTGTACACAGCAGTAGCTGTCACCATAGGACACATTTCACCATAACCTCACACTGGACAGCTTGGAGCGTATGACGTTGGCAGTACCCCAAACCTGTTGCTAGCAGCCGAACCAAAATAGGAGAGTGGCCTGATGCCAACTGGTAGTTCCATGTTCTTCAACGCAGATTGGCATATGAATGCGCCTTACAGAGTAAATCTTTCTCCCCAAAAGAGGATTTTTTTTTTTTCAAGAAAAAACAAGCCAACACCAGACCCTACTACCAAGTTAGGTTTCTCTTTTACTAGCGAGCAACACGCTGCCCCAGAAAGCACATGGGAAGGGCAGCTGTTCAGCTACTCTACATGACTAGGAACAGTTTTTTCCTAAGGTTCTAGTTATATTTTAGAAATTCTTCACCCTGTTCTAAATATCTGATTCCACTCTTGTAGCAGATAGTTTCAATATTCACAGGCCAGTGAAGTGAAAAGCTCATTATTAAACAATAGAAAGGAAGAATACATGTTTTAATTGAAATCTCATGGGAGCAAAGGATCCACCAAAGGGCTGTAGGGCACACAAGGCATGGCATGGCTTTGTGCTGGGTTCAGTGTTTGTCACTGAATGAACAAATGAACACATTTGTGACCAAGGCCATCTTCAGTGTTTCTTAAGTCTAAGGCAGTCTTCTTGACACAGTGAACAGCCCATAGGAAAGTATCTTTACTCAATGCTGTCTCACTGTTCTTTGCTCAAGGCTAAGAAACTATTCATTTTTAAGAAGGTATTGTGCAAGAAGCATCTGGTGTAAAATGCTTATCATGATGTTTGCTGCAGAAGATGATTGGAGAGGTTGGATGAAGATTTAGGGAAGGGAGATGTGCAGTTCTTTATCCCTTTTGCTACTGTTTCCCCTTTTGTGTTTTGTCCTGATACTCTTTCCACTGACAGATGCTAGTCTTAGGATAGATTCATGCTCTGCTTCCAGGGAGGCAGTACAAGTGAATTTGCCTTGATCTTGGAGAGGAAAAAAATTTAAACCATTGAGAAAACCTTATCAGGAGTTTTTGATTTTGTTTTTCATATTAAGGTACTCCTCTCTGTTATATGGGATTATTTCAGCAGCATTAGTGATTTAAGAAAAAAAAAAAAAATCAATGTAGAATGATAAAATAGAACATGAACAGAAACAAATCAGAAACACCTGATGTATAGTAAGGTCTCTGAGTGTTGTTTTTCCAAACCAAGGCATATTATTAAGGTTGTGCTGTTCTGGTAAGCTGTGGATTCTAACTCTTGTGAGGAGATTGGCACAAGAGCAAAAGTCTTCTAGCTTCTCGTTTTATTTTTTTTTTTTTTTTTTTTTTTTTTTTTCTCCAGTCTTTCCAAGGACCAGTTAATTCTATCCACTCTGCATTTTGGGGGGATGTGCAGTTCAGTGTGTGCCTGGTGAGAGGCTCATTATCCTCCTCAGGCTCAAAACAAACCCTCGATTTTGAAAAGGCAACAAAAGAGGTGGCTGGTCCTGGTTTCCGGCGGCCCCGGCCGGGCCGGCACGCCGGGCTCCCAGCCCCAGTGCAGCTGGCGCTTTGTGCGTTCGGGCATAATGAGGAGGGCTCGGGAGGAAGCTGACACAGGTGTGCCACGAGGCCGGGGACTTGGCTGGGGACACTGGCCCGGCTGTGCGCGCACGTCTCCCCACACACAGGTCTTGTGTTCGGCCTTGGCCACGGCCTTCAAGGGCCTCCTTGTCGCAGCACGAACAAGGGCGTCGCGCAGCCGCCCTTGCGCGCTGCATCCTGGCCCGAACTGCCCGGAATAATCCCCTTTCTCAGCCCTAATACCGCAGCAGAAATGTCATCCTTATTCTGCAGTGCTGGCATTTGTCAACTTGGTGGGTACAAAGACAGCATTCATTGAGCAGGAGACAGGCACAGGGCCCCAGGAAAAGCCCTTCGAGGGGACAGAAAATGGTCTTCTGTCAAACTTTGAACTCTACAGGAGCTGCCGTTTGTCTTCAGGTCTGGCAGAAGTGGAGAAAGGGCTGTCTTGTGTTGACCATGTCTTCAGCTGGGGTTGTGGGGCAAGTTCAGGTTTAGTTTTTAGGGCAGCTGACTAGCAACAGACGGCCTTTCTTCTGAGGCAGTGCCATCTTTAACAATTGTACAATTTACTCCGTTCAGATCTGTTCACTCTTTGACAAAATTAAAACGACAAGAAATGGATTTGTCTTCACACTTACTTTACACGTAGATGCAGCTATTCTAATATCAGATACTTTTATTTCCTGTGCGACACTTAGAAATAAAAGGTTCTTGCCAGCCCCAGGGGACAGCTTGAGCTCTCCAAAAGGTACCAGTGAGAGGCAGCAATATGAAGGAGGGGAAGCCTACTCTTCCTTGGACATCAGAGGAAGCCCTGAAGTATGCTGAGGGACAGTAGACATTTCCACTGGAGACAAATACATCAACAACAACTGACAGAAGAGACAGAGCCCTTTTGACAGCTTGCTCAATGAGTCAGCAGACTCCTCACAAACAGCATTGGTTCTTCTTGCCCTTGCTGTTGAGTTAAAGTAGATGGCTCAGGACAGCATGATGTAACCAAGAATATTCCACTTTATTGAAAACAGATCCATTGGTTTTGTAAATATCGTATTACCCACTATCTGAACACAAGCACTGAGGTCACTTAAAACTCTCTATACTTGGGGCGATGCACAGAGGTGATTAACCCTGGGGTATTTGTGTTATGAAGACAGCTGCAATGCAGGTCTGGGAGGGCTTGATTTCAGGCAATCTTATTTTTCTGTTTTAAATTGTCCTCTAATTAGACTGTTAAAACATACCTCACTAAAGAAGTTGCTGTGTTTTAGTGAAAAGTTCAACTAATTTTGTGGGCCATTAAAAACATGCCCTGGGCTATTTCCCGCTTGCTTCCATTACAGAGCACTCTAAAGTTATACAGTATATCTGCTGGTATGGAAATTCAGCTGCCTTTGGGGTGGAGACCAGATCCAGCCTGTGCTTTGCATTTTGCTAACTCTTCACAGTAATAAATCATCTGTGTGAAAGTTCTGGGGTACACTCAGTAGGTCTTCAGGTAGAGAAGCTACCAAATAGCTTCCAATATGTGAGGTATTGGAAAAGACGGCGGAGTTTGAATCAGTTTTAAGAAACTGAAACAACTTTATCATAATACATAATTACTCTAAATGTGGGGTTAATAACAGCAGCAATAAGAAAAGGATATGGAAAGAGAGGAATATTCATTAGGCATTTAACTTCCATGGGTAAACAGTAACAAGAGTATGCGTTATGTATATTTAACATGAGGCATACAATTCACTCGGCAAATACAGGTAATTTTCCTTATAATGGTGAATGTTACAGTTCACTTTGATATAATATTTTTAGAAGGCTCATCTGTAAAGCTCCATACGAAATATTGAGAGCTAACAGAAATTAACAAAGACTGGGACAGTAGGATAGTGCTTCAGGTGACCCCTTCCTAAATGCTGGAGTAGCCAAGCCAGCTTGGAGGAGGAATTGTGTTCTAAGGCATTCCAGTTCCTCCTTGAAAATAAAGGGAAGAAATAAATGTCAAGCATGTCACTGTTAATCCATTCTGATGGTTGTGGGGGATGCTTAGGTTGTACTGCAAGAGGCTACAGCTGTTGGACTGGGCTGTGGGCAGTTCTGTGCTGCCAGGACGCAATCAGGGAAACGTGCAAGAAACCATTTTAGAGACTGCCCACCACCCACTTCTTTTTAAGGATGTGGTTCTGCACATGAAATTAGGATATAAACAGGAAAGGCCTCCTCATTTTTCTTGTTATCTGAATAAGCAGTATAAAAGGAATTTCTCTAAATTATCTGTGGATAAGTGCCTTATTCCTAAATCATCTCTTAGGACTTGAGTTTAAACGGCATGAACTAAAGTAATGTCATTAATATCAGCTAAAGGAGTATTTAAAAATCCCTTACCTTGACTGTCCTTTATTCCCCACTAGGTATAAAACAGTGGAGCAGATATTTTTCTGCTTAGAAATATGTCAAGAATGGGTAAAGAGAACTCTTCTGAGTGTGTGGACAGACAATTTAAAGACTTATAAGCATAATCTGTAGTGAACAGATACAGTGAACTAAAATAGAAACACAACAGTGTGCTACAAAGGAGAGAGATGTAAGAAAAAAGTGTAGAATTACGCATTCACTGTAATTTGCAGTGTGGCAAGGAAGTGGTAGTGTTAATATCAAATAAATTTGCACAGACATAGATACGCTCAGCAGTCAGAAATTCTTATTTGTGCTATCTCAGCAGCTTCTCCAACAGTCAACACTGTTTTCTGCTCTTTCACTGAGTTTTTTTTTCAGTGGGCAATATTCTTAAAATATTACATATTAAAATAGTTGTCTTCTCTAGAAGGAGGAGTGGGACAATAGTGTTTTAAAGTGAAAATCGTAGCTGTGATGTCTATGTGTATAGTTATAATTCTCTGCTTTCTCTGTTTGATTTGTGAAATGGCAAAAAATTCATTGTTGTATCATGTGATAACGTGTAAATATATTAATACCTCTGAAAAACTTTAAGAAGAGTCTCCAGAATTTATTTAATTTGCCATCACTGATCACATGGTGTTATTCAATTTAGGTTCATGATCTAGTAGCTGATTCAGAATATCAGAGTAGATACATGTGAACTGGAATGGAGCTCATTTTTTACTATGCATATCCTGTCCTTTTGCTGTTTTCCTCAGGCTTTATAAAATTATTTAACACAGTGTTATTTCATATAAAACTTATAAGGATTAAAACATGTAGCTATTTCCTGTAAGTAGGGCTAGGTAGGGAAATACAAAAGAACTTACCAGAACTTTTTATTTTTAAAAATTGAGTCTCTAAATTGGGATTGCCTCTCAGTTAATTTCTCCCTATGACATCTTGCAGTTTGTGCCAGTTAAATGATCTGTTATGAGTAAATTTGTCAAACCAGAGGTGTTAAAAAAAGCTGTTGCTATCAGAAAACTGTAACCACACAGGGACTAACTTTCAGTTCTCTTATGAGACTCTTGTTTCATTGCTTCACATGGAGGAAACGAAGGTCAGCTGATTACCTCACAGGCTGGCCTGAGACTGAGCATGTTGCTCCCCATTAATGTGAGAAATGTTTTAGACATGCACGGTTTGACTTGAGAAAAGGGCAGCAGTGAATAACCAGCTTGGAGTGGTACTTGGCAAGAAGGTTGTGATGACAGTATATTTTTGAAGGCACCGTGAAACAAAGACGTGTTCCCAAAAAGGAGATATGCACAACAAATTCCAGGGCAGAACAACAGCTGCAAAAATCTTTTCTGCCTTTGAACTCTGCTTTTAAACTGAACTGCTTTGTTTCACAGTGCCTGCAAACAACTGGAGCGCTTCCAACGTCAGTATTCATACCTGTTAGTAGAAAAGTTGCAGCTATTTGCAGCCATCTCGGGGCGTAGATGGATCTGCATTTAACAGGACTGTTTAACCAAGGAGGAGAGCTATTTAAAGTTCTTAGTTCAGATTTTACAAGTGTGATCTCTGCACAGGCACTGTCAGAGGGCAGCACTGCTCTGCAGGCAGAAGGGCTCACCAGGGCTGGCTTGGTGCACAAGGGTAGCACGGAGGACACAAGTTTGGGGTGCTGCTGTTAAGTGTCCATGCACATCTGTCACTGGGGTAACTTGCAGGTATCTGTCTGCCCAGACTGCAGCTCCTGGCCTGTCCCTGGATGTGCCCCCATCAGCCCTGGGGAGCAAAGCCCTGCCTGCTGGGTGCTGTTGTTCTGCAGGCAGCCAGGCAGGAGCACACGCTGCTGGTGACATCTGCAGCTTCTGCTCAGGTGACTGCCGTGGGCCGTGGCAGTCCTCAAGTGATCTCATAAAAGCTGGGTGGTCTGCCCTGGCTAACACAATCATAACTTTGCAGCTTTTTGCTTAGGATGTTGCGTTGGAAAACATTCTCACTGTCTGTATTCACTGGAAGCGGTTTTGGGACTTTGTTCAAACATACATTTAACACTATATACGGAGAGCTGTGCTGAAAATGTAAGGCAGCACTGTTACAGCAAAGTCAGGTTTGTAACCTTGCAGAAGAAATTGCTTTCAACCACAACTTAGCAATACTCTGCTGAAGTGTGTGGGACCAATTTAGGATTTGCATTTCCCACTTTCAAACAATTAATTAGTCTAAAAGTAGGTTATACTAGAGGCGTTTAATCAGAAGAAAACAAGTAATGCCTCTTCTGTTAACCAGCATTATGGATGAACAAAGAACAGAAGTAGAATTGCACATGGAGCTCCTGCTCGGCAGTGAGTTTTTCAAACTACAGTTCAAAACTTTGCCCTAGAAAAGCAGTTATCAAGATTGCCTGGATTTGATCCTGCAGTGCCTGTGTTGTGCACAGTAACAGCTGTTGGCTCCTGGCAGGGGGAAGGGGACAGTGTGGGGCTTCCAACAGCTGGAAGCAGGTTGTTTTAGTATTTGCACTAGTAAATAGGAAGGACAAAAGGAAAAAGTTGGATCTTGCCAGTAAAAGGGCATATAAATAATGGAGAATTTTCTTTTGTCCAAGAAATAGACTATTTGCAAACCTGTTTGCTGCAATAAATAAATAAAAGCCTTAGAACACTGAGTTATGCACAAATTTGAATATATTAATTATCTTCAGACTATTCAGATAAAGACTAATATCCCCACAAGCAAAGGACATTTTCGTTCCCTTAGATGGAGAGAGCCAAACAACCCCTTAGACTGAAAACAAGGTAGAGTTTGCAGAAGAAAATAAGAACCCAAAGCACACTGATGTCCTATGGCTGGCTTAAAATTCCTGGATTAATGGTGTACTACCATAGCAAGATACAGAGTAGGAGGAAAAGGCCTGTGACCATTTTGGCCAGTGTGAAGATGAACTTCCCCCTGCAGCATCTGTACTGTTTGCACATTTGCCTTCCCTAGCCAAGCGTCATGTAAACAGGTATTTGAAAACAAACAAGCCCAGGTGTTAGCTGAACCAGAGTTACCAGGTGGCACTGTCTAAACCAAGACCCTAAATCCCTCTCTGTTGTGGTACCTGACTACAGAAGCAGCAAACTGAATTCCATTTCCTCCCATATTACATACAATGTACTACTTTGGTCCTTTGCTAATAGGAATTTCAGTGTGCAGCATCAGATTTTGAAAGGAATACTCTGAAAACTTGTGTTGCAGACCTGCTGTCACAGAATAGACACAAAATGTACACTTGTAGATGGTTGGAAATTTGGTCAGTTAAGTGGAGGTAAAAAAGTTTGTGTATTACATCTGAATGAGAATTAGCTTCCGAAATGCTGACAGGTGCTGAAGGCAGGTATGACTTTGGTGCCCTGTTTCCCCGCAGCAGAAATGGTGTGAGCAATACAATCAGTTCTTCCAGCCTTGCCTACACGCACATCCTTCTTGATGATCAGCTGCCTGAAGTCAGTTCTCTTCCCCAACATAGGAGAGTAAACGAGGTGAAATGGCTATCAGAGTCTGAACTTAACAGGTAGTTAGTCAACAGAGTTCTCTATTTTCATGTTTTTTTTCTTTTCAGCTGTAACTTTCATGCTCCTCTGTATTATTTTCTTCTTTTCTTCTTTCTCTCTCTTAGGATCAGTGTTCTTAATGTTTAAAAACTTGAACAGTGGAGGAAAAACAGGATGTGTAAAATCTCCTCCAAGCCATTCATCTCTGCAGAAAAGCAGTGCTCTGTCATCTACAAATGAAGCTTTCTTTCCAGTTACACCTCTCCCTCCTCAGCACTCTTCTCCACCCTGACTACTTGCTCTTTTTAGTCACATTATGATAAACAGACTCAGCTCTGTGGAGCTTGATGGTTAGTAATAACTCAGCCCCATGAGGCAGAAATATAACTTTATAGTCTGTGATCTGTCAGAAGTGGTGATATGCAGGATTGTACTGTAAGGAGTTGCAGGAAATGTGGCTTATGGACCTATTTATTAAAATCTATTGTAGAAACAGATGCACAAGCTGTAGCAATTAATGAAAAAGTCACAGAAATCTAACTGCATACAACTTGCAAATTATTTTTAAACACAAAATTGCACTAGTAAACTGTTTTCAATTAATGATTTACCAGTTCCATTTAAAAATGAGCAGGACATCACAACGGAGTGTAAAAACTGCAAGAGATGGAACAATATTGCAAATTGGCTTGGGTTCTTCTGAATTCCAAACCAAAAATGACCACAGATGATATTTTTGTTTTCATTCTAACAACTTTCTGGAAACTCATAAATTTGCCTTTTTATCTCTTGTACAACATCAGAATCGCAAATGCTTTCCCACACTTGACTGGAAATAAAAATGCTCTTGACCGGTGGAAGAAGAGGTTCTTTTAAGTAGGGAGCAACCACACACAAACATTGACTCCTTTTAAACATGCTACTTAATACATGTAAAGAGACCACAGGAGCTGAAGTGTTTTGCATATTGTGCTGATTCAAAACCAGCAATAAGATATGCATCCTTTGGATGCACAGAAGGATGGAAGAAGGTATCCCATAAAGTTTGTTATTCCAGTATAATCAGCTTTAAGACCAAAGCACTTCCAGTAGTACATCTCTTCCCCTCTCCTACAGTGCAGTGGAAATCTTTTTCTAAACAGGACTTTTAGTTTTTAAATATATTGTAAACATACATATTTCAATCCATGTTTACTTGAATATAAGCTCAAAATGTGCACACCGTGTACTTGGGGAGACTTATGGGAATCCTCAGCTCCTGAGCTGCCCTTGTTCCTGAAGATAAAGCAAACCTTCCATTGAAAAGGTTTTTGCCCTTGGTGACAAGTGCTTGTGGAATTCTTGGTGATACTTATAGGTAGGTACCCTCAGCTAACATGGCCCAGTTCATGGAACAACTCGAACATGAGGATTTTGTGGACCAAATAATCAAAGATGTTTAGAATATCTCATGAACCCACTGCAAGTGTCTGTAGGATTGCAGCATGTGATTCAGCTGTACTTCTGTTTTGTGGAAAGCTACAGAACACAAGCTGACTCTCCTGAATTGCTGGAGATACATGCTGCACTATGCTTGAATGCCTGTAGCTTCCTAAGAGGTGCAGGCATCACAGTCAGGTACACAGGATTGCACCGGAGCAGTAAAGCAGCCTCAGCAAACACTGGATAACTGCAGCATTTAGGAGAGACAGAAAAACACTCCTTGACAATTAGGGCAAGTTAGATTTGTGGAGTAATACCACAATAGTCCTAAAAGAGTGACTAAATTTGAACAATCTTCAGACTGCACGAGTCCTAAAACATTTCCAAAGGCTCTGTCCTCTGGCTGCCAGTGTCAGCTCTTGTTCTTGTTCACCTTCAAGCAGCTGCTTTTCATCCATGAATTCAGTTTGCCCCACTGAACATGGGCTCACTACACAGGAGTGATACAGTTGCAGGCAGTGAAAACCAGCTTGTGCTCTGTGTGTCACACATAGACATATTGCTGGCATTTAAATGCAACTTTCCTACCTAGTAAATGCAAACACAAATCCTGTAAGAAACCAGAGGGAAACTGATTCTTGTGGAATGTCACAAAACTGAGCTGGGGAAAGGGGACAAATATTGGAAGTGCTGTTCCTGTTGAAAAAGACTGAAACCGTCTTAACACATCACTCTGGTTGCCTGTCACCTCTTCCTGGTGGAACAGCTGTGTCTCATGGACAGTAGTGTCAAACGCTAAAGAGGTGCAGGATGAAGAGAATGGATGTGTTCTCTCCTCATTACCGGAATGAGGTCATCCCTCAGTGCCATTATAGTGGTTTCATTTGTGTCCTGGCTTGCACCCAAGCTGTACTGGGACTGCTTTGGTTAGCTAAGGTAGGCTCCCTTAACTCTTACATGACATGTATTTCTTGCTACAGGCAGAACCTTCCTTAAAGAATTGTATTCACACTTCTATATCTGTCAGCCAGACAAGAAGCTGTCCAAGATGCTCACATAGGGAAGTAGTAAATTGATTTGAACTTTTGTCATACATTTAACCAATCTTTTCATAAATATTAAAACATTAGGCATGTACTGTGCTGTTTAAGTTGCTACTGCATAGTCCTAACTTTCCCCTTCCCCCTACCACTTCTACTCTTTCAGTATCACATTAATCAATTCTGCAGACATTTGGGATCAAAAAGTACTGGCAGAAAAGGGAAAAAAGCTTCCCTAGTATCACTGCTGAGCTATAGGCTGGACCTGGCATTAAAAAACCCCATATTAATCCTACTGGCTACAAAATGGCTTAATTCTTAGATCCTGCAGTAGAAATTCCTTCAGCAAATCCATTTAATGATCCATCTTCATCTCTTTTAAAAGAAATATAACTTAAAAATGTACACAAAATATATACTGCACTTCATGGAAAGGGGAGGAACAAGATTCCATCAATTCCAGCCATCCATCTCTTTAGTTGTAGGCTCAGCAGCATATTTTTAACAAGCTTGCAGGTAAGGTTTTAAAGCATTCCTTGCTAATTCAGCCTATCCAAGCAGTCTCCTGGTTTGTCTGCCTTTTTAAGTTTAAAATTGTCAGCATCCATGATTATTGTTGGTGTCTGTGGCTCACAGCAGATATGTATATATTATTATTCTGTTTCATTTTGTTTCTGTTAGTTGGGTTGTGTTTTAATGTGAGGTCATTACAGTGAAAAAGTTTTATATATGAATCCAAAGAGGCTGAAAAAAAAATTATAAAGGAACTCCACTGCTTGCTTTAAATGGAAATAAGCTGGCAGGGTCCTAAGTTTCTACAGAAACCTTCTGTAACCTTAATGAAAATTAGGCAGTATAGTTCCATACAGCACCCTGGAAATGAATAAGGTGTGTAGTGCTCAGTGTGTAACCAAGATGTCAGGACTTGACCAGTGAAGCCCTAGAAAAGCCCTCCAGTATCCAGAGGCAGGGCCAGCCTCAACAAGCAGCCTGTGGAGAAAGGCTGGACGCAGTCAGTGCGGCAGCCCTGTCACTCTGGGGTACAGATCTGATGGAAATAGCTGC
Source organism: Callaeas wilsoni (assembly GCA_013398955.1). Lineage (NCBI taxonomy): Eukaryota > Metazoa > Chordata > Aves > Passeriformes > Callaeidae > Callaeas > Callaeas wilsoni. The sequence goes on from VWPU01007279.1 coordinate 72,576, forward strand.
CACTGTGAATCTGGTTACCCTGCACAAGGCTCCTGCCTCCACTGGGGCCAACTCCCTGACCTTTATAAACTGACAGAGCTGCCTTTGCACAGCAGATAAGCAATCATCTGTTTGAGGTCAGAGGTGCTGAAGCTGAGTCCCAGAATACAGGTAAAGCTACATCTCTGAGTGCATTTCCAGCTGTGAGGATCCCACTGCACGGCACATCCTTGTTTCTCCCTGTCTTTTAGGCATGGCATTCCATATGTACCTATCTTTCTCCCAGAAATCAAACTGTCAATCTAGGACCATGTATGATTAATTATTTATACATGAAATGTCAGCTGCTTTTCTTTAGTGTGTCTTAGGGATGTTCAGCGACTTAAAGTGAAGTCCTAAATCTCTTGCACAAGTCCATTCCATTTAACATCCCTACTCATTGAAGAAAGTTAACGAAAGTAAATCACACATACAAGTTGATGCATCTAAATACAGTATAGAAGTCTTGGCTTGTGTGTGGTCAGTAACACTGCACTGTTTCCCACAGTTCAAAGATCATCTTTTGAAACAGAAGGCTGGGAAGAACAGGAACCCATCAACCTCTGCTTAGTGACCACCAGCTTTGGTGCTGGAGCAAGTATGGCTAATCCAGAGCAAAGTTTATTTCACAGCACTAGAAGGGGGTGGCCCCCTCAACAGCCTTTGGCTTTGAGATGGCTTTAGCTCTTTGCAGTTGCCAATATAGCACCTGCACTAGGAACAAATTTTAAAAAGTAGGTCACAACTGCACAGGCAATTACTGCTTGCACAAAACAGGCAGGCTATAAAAGTGTCCTGGTGTATCTGCTTTAAGTGCTGGCATGCAATGTCAGGAAACCCAGAAAACACAGGACCACCTGTGGAGTCCTCACTGCAGTATGATCCTGTTAAGTTAATACTCTCGAGCCTCTCTGCTGACTAATACAGGCAAACATTACAGCCAGCCAGGATTTTAATAAGCAGGACACTTCTACCTAGGGTACGTGCCAACCCTAACCTTGCTGCGGAAAGCAAGCACAAAAGTAAGCAAGAGGTTAAAAAAGAAAACGTCTGGCTTTTTCAACAGCTGGGTTCCATTGTGAAAGGGTCATGTGGTGCCAAGGAAAACAGAAATAGGAAGGCACACAGATTTGTTAGTTTGAAGTAATTGACCACATGGTGTCCAATGGTTTGTGTTCTCATGTTCTCCAGAGTGAAGTCCCACGGGAGCTGAGGCAGGGGTTCCAGTTCCTAGCACTCTATTGTTTACCCTGATGGTTTCCAGATGCTGGAGACAAGGACAGTGAAATCTTTGGGATGCTGCCAAAGAATGAAAAAGAAAACACTGAGGGTATTTTTTAAATTTTATTTTTAAAGAGACAGTACTTAGTGAAAAGACCACCTTCTTTTACAGTTCTTTGCTCCCTCAAATGCACATGCCTACACTGCTTCTCTTTTTCTGCCCCTCCTCCCTCATCTGTTTTTTCTTTTCCTTTTTTTTTTTTTCATTTAAACAGTTCTGTAACTAACCAAGGGAAAGCAATATAGGTTGTTTTTTTTTTCCCTTGGCATCCATAGCTCATTTAGCTGTTACACAGTGTTACACAGTGGATGTGCAAAAATGGTCAGAAAACCCCAGCAAAAACTTCATAGCAGGCAGATCACCAAGAGAATGTCAGCAGTGATGGGAAAGCCTCAGAAGGCTCTGAGTTCAAGTTTGCTTTGGCATAGCTGGAAGAAGCTTGCAGAATTCTACAAAGTGTTTTCAAACATCTGAACCATGGAAATCAGGGAAGGGGAGCAGAATGGGACAGCAGTACACATTTTCACCAGTGAAGCCAGAAAGCAGAGAAGAGCAAGGGAATGTAAAATAGGGGAAAAAAAGTCCCAAACTCCTCCTAGTAATTAATTCGTCCAGAAGGATGAGGTCCAAGAGCAGGGATTCAGTGTTTGGAGGCCTATATTTTAGTGAAGTTTGGCTGCCAGCACTCCGAGTTAGAGCAAGTTTCTACATTGCACCTACGTGTATGTATGTACTTGGGGTTAGGCAGAGACTGTGGAAATCTACAAAAGAGTTCCTGTTGTTGCCATCAAAAGGTGGTAGATGAGAGAGTTTTCCTGTTCACACGTGAGAAATACCAGGTTGTGCCTGCCTTTTCTTTTATTGAGGGGTATCTGCTATAGTAATTTCTTTGCTTCAGTCTTCATGTCTCCTGAGAGGGGTGAATGGGTGTTTTGCAGACAAAAATCCTCCTCAAAAGTAGTCTTGGTGGAGTTTAATTTGCTACAATAAAACTTTAGCAAAATCTACTGTTCAAGAAGAAGCAAACAACATGCTTGATTCTAGATTCACTGTGAAGTGTAAGCTCTACTCATATCATAGTTCAAAATTCATCTATACTTGAAACCTTAGGCAACCTGCTGGCCAAATTTCAGACCCTCTGATATGGCCGCCTTCTGCTCATTCATTGTCTTTCAAGGACACTCTTACTAAACCCAGTGATGCTGAAACCTGATGTTCTAAGGTATGATAAAAGGGCACCAGTGCCTTTGCTTTTTCTCTTTCCTGTCTCCTGGACAGGCTCAAAGAGCCCTCGTGTCTCTTCCCTTTGTGATTTAGTAGTCTGTGTGTGTAGGACTGATAAAAACGCACCATTCAGAGAGGATCATTGGTTTGTTTCTACTGCACATTTAAAAGATCTTTAATGCTAAATTACTCCTTTCTTTTTCTTACTGTATGGATTAACATTAACACAGAAGAGCTGAATCCAGACAGCACTGAAATTAAAAAGGGCTTAAGAAAGACTTCTCATCAGATGCTGTAAACAGGACTTTCAGCACGAGCCAATACTTCAGAGTGCAGGGTATGTTTGTACATTGACCTGTACATGCCCAGACATTCTGTGTGTTGGATAAATAAAGGAGAGCACTGACACGCAGCTCAATGAGCACACCTGGTAAATCCAGTCAGAAACAAAATGAGGCAAATGATGTTTAAGTTTTTATATCTGTTTGATGACATGCTAAAAATATTAACTGTGTTATTTTGACATAGAATTGTGCTGCTTTCCAACTCTAAAACCAGATCAGACTATGATGAACGCTAAAACAATGCAACATTTTTATCACCCTTGATGTGATGAAGCACAGCCTCAACCTTAATTTTTACCTTTTTAAAAAACAATAAAATATAATCTGTGTTTGAAAATAAAAGATTCCCTGTGATTTTCTAATTCACTTCTTTCCTTGTTCCCAAATAATATCTAACAAACAAGTTGCAAGCCTATCTCCCTCTCCACAAACTGGAAAGAATTTCTAAGGTTGTTACTACCTAGTACTTGAATCACATCCTGAATAGTGCCTGACACCAGCAATCAGTCAGGTGGTTCTACGTCAAGATTTGGTTTTATTGTATAGCCTAATACTTTATTTTTTTGCAAATGAAGATCTAATATTAGCTATGGTAGCTGTATTGCTGTCTCTGAAGTTGAGCCTTTTTTATTTTTATTGTAACTGAAGGTGGTTATTTCCCTTACTGAGCAGTATCACTTCATACAGGCACAAGCATGCCAGAATGGCTGCACTGGGCCAGACCAGGTGCTAGCCCAGCCCTTGGTGGGTCCAGCCATGGATGTTAGAGGAGACTACAAAACCAAGCTAAGCATAAAATAGTTTTATCCCAGTAAGCTCCTCCAGACGTCACCAATTTCCAGTTGAGGGATGCCCTGAGCCAGTGGTGGTATCTTTACCCAAACTCTGTTCTGATCTTGCTGCTCAGAAATACAATCTGAGAGTACCGTATCTGATTAAATAATGAGTTAATAATCCTGTCATGAACGTGCTAACCAAGTGGCAGTGTTGGATCATAATTCACTTCCACTGAAGAAATCACAAGAGACTAACTGCTCCATATTTCTTATTTCGAGTGGAGATGATGAACAGTGATAGTGCCAAATGCTACATGAGCTGTCAAATGCTCTGTGTTCCCCACACTTTGCTTCTAACTTGAAAGACACAGAATCAAAGTTACTTACAGTCAGCATCTGAAAGATATGTTTGTTTTCAGACTGGCACTTTTTGGAGGCTCAAATGGTATCAAGAAGATTAGTAAGAATGTTTTTATAAAAGTCTGTTTTCCCTGTTGAAGTGTCTTGGTTCAAACACGGTGCTTGTTTTGGACTTACCAAGACATGTTTTTCAGTCTAGTTCCTGAAAGACAAGCTCCTGCAGACCAAAGCCATTACCCCACGCTCTTCCTGTGTGCTGATCTTACAAGGGCAGAGAGAGGACTGCAGACCAGGCTGACAGTTTGCACTGGCTCCCCTGCACCTGCGCTCAGCAGGGACTGCATGGTCTCTGCAGGCCAGCAGAAGAGCTTTCCCCAGGGGCTGTCCAATGAAAATTTAAACCTCAACCAATTTTTGATCTTGTTACTATGATATAAACAGATAAAATATGGGGGAAATACTTTGAGATGGAAAATATAACTATCATTGCACTAAATTTGTTCATTGCAGTATTCTTAGTTTTCTTCCAAGACTTTGCTTACTGCAAAAGACACAGACTTAAGAGTCCTGTAGAGAGCCTGCATCAATCTCTGAGTATACGTTGCCTCCTTAATGTTTTCTGTCAGCAGACTTGAATAGGTGCAAAACTGAAATTAGTTCTTGGTATACATGGAAAGAATAAAGTGGATTGGATGACAGAGGGTAAAGTGGACAGAGCTTAAAAGGGCCCTCAGTTTATGATGATTTTTCGTATTTATTTCCATAACACTAGACTTGGTGGAGATGAGCGAGGACTGAACCTTAGCTAAAGAGATATCAATATATGGATAAATGCTGCTTGGTGGCTTTATAGTGGCTGTGAATCCAGCTCCTAGCAATTCCCTCCTAAAGCCTGCCATAGAGACGAGCTGTACAGAAGGATTTTTATTGCAATTCCCTGGATACAAGTCCTGCAATTTTGACTGGCTTTTAGGTACTCCCTGAGGGGTATGTTACCAATTTCCTTGTACCTTCTGCTTTTCCAGGCACCTGAATGAGAGTTTTAAAAGCTTGGTAGAAATTAGTACACTTGGGGCTGGAGGTCTGTGCCAAAGCACTGTGAATATCTAACATGCTGTGTTAAAGCTTAGCAGCGAGATGGAAACCTTTCAATTCCATTGCACTTTCAACTGCTGCCAACCTGGCACTCCAGTGTGCAAGTTTTGAATCAAGCCTGGTGTATTTTTTTTCCAGGCAGATTTTTTTTCCTTACTGTAAACTGGCTGTTCTATTTCCGAATAACACTTCATTTAGGGCAGAAAAGGTGGCTCGAAGGAGCTCTAGGACAAGCCTTTGCTAACTTAAAAAGAAGAAATAATTCCTTACCAACTACATTTTTCCTGTATGCACATTTTTGATATCAGAGAGATGAACACAAATACTGGATATTTATTTGCCTTTTTCTTACATCTGTTACTGAAATAATTGAAATGTTTTAAAAAATGCATATAAGAAGGGGCACCAAGTGCTTCATAAGGAGCTAATGCTTTAGAGAATCTCTGGATTTGAATGTTGAGTTTCAGACATCAAGAGGAGTTTTGTTTTCACAAAGTATAGTTCACCAATCTGTTTTTCAGGTGTCCAACACAGTAAATTAGGGGCTTTTCTGTATCTTCTGTGATTTTTCAGAAAGTTAGGAGTACCATACAGGGCAGACTCAATACCTAGTACCAGAAGTGAAGAGAGTATTTTGTTTTGTAATTTTTTCTATAATTATTCTAGCTGATTATACAAACATTTAAGAGATCAAACTCTTTACTTAATGCTCTATATTGCCATTGGAGATAGATGTCTGATCAAGACGAGAAATTTTAAATACAATATGTGCATATATGGGATTCTGTGCTTGTTAGAGAGATAGAAAAAGAGAGAGAGAGAGATCCTCAGCATTTGTCTGGGACTCAGTGTGCTAATAATGTGCTGGCTGCAAGCAGCTGATTCTCTTCAAGTACATCTGACCTAGCAGATGTCTTGAAGTTAGGGAGCTATGACCTCAAGCACTGGCTCATGGAGAGGTTGGCTCCCAAAGAGGAGCTCCCAATGAGGCAGTCAGAGAGAGAAAATAAGAAAGAAAAATGGTTTTATTTGTTGCATCCGGTTAACCGGTAACAAAACAAGCAGAAAAACATACACAATTATATCCTGAGTTTCAAGAGCTTCAGTTCCAAACTTTGTTTGACCTGGTTACTCTGGGCTGGCTTTAGAAAATGAAATGCTGTCTTTCCTCCTTAGACTTGAAGACTGTTTCCTGCCTGGGATTTATGGCTAGTGGTGGACCTCAGAGCACTGCATAATGTTCAGTATCAGAGGAAGTGAAGTAGATTTAGCTGTGAACACAAACTGAAAAGGGGATTATCAGCACATTTCTGCAGCGCTTGTGTGTATCACGTGTAGCAGGCTCCAAGGAGTTTTCTCCCTTCTTCTGGCTTGTTTATACTCTGTAAATTGCATATCTGGGGATTGTATGCTGTGGTCAAAATGTCATCAGTTAAAATTTGAGCAGTTTTAAGCTGGTTGCATTGCTCTAAAATATTCCGCATTGATATTATCTTGTTCCTGTACAAAATATGGACACCGGCTATTTCTGCTGCAACTGTTTAATGTTTTGGGGCCTTTGCTGTTCTGGTTTGGTTTAGTGGGGTTTTTTTTAGCTTTGGGCCTAAAGTAGTGCTTTCTGTAATAGGCATTTTGAGCTTGCATTTTCTTGTCTGAATGTGTGAACAGATTATGGTACAGGCAAAACCTGCTGCTCATAATCCACAGGAAAATCAGATAGCAGAGCACTGAATGACCTGTGTGGTCTCAAATTGGGCTTAACCAGGGGCAGCAGGAGTTGTGCTGAAGAAGTCACTGGGAGTAAGACACAGCTACAATTGGGATGAATGCAAATAGAAGAGCGATAACTTTTTTTCACTTGAAATTGGTGTCTGATTTGAGAATTGAATATAAAGTGCTAAAAGATTGAGTTTTAAAATTTCCTTCAGTGAGAGCCTCATAACTGATGCAGAACTTATGACAACCAGTAATATTTTGCATCTGTTGTTATTGTGCTTTCCTTGAAGTACTATACAAATATCACTTTGAATTCCCAATTCTCCTGTGCACACTGGAATAAGCACACATGCCAGTGCCCTCCCTCCTAGGCACCCTGTTTTCAGCCCCTCCAAAAAGCCTGATTATTTTTTGAAAATCACTGAACATCCTTCCCCAGGCCACCTTAAATATGTATACAGCAGGTCACTTTGCAATAATCACTGGGAAAATTTGGTCCCTGTACATTTTTAAGATGCTGGCTGCTGCCAGGAGGGAGAACACACAGCTGATGCACTGCAGTCGCTTGGGTGGAACCCCACAGAGGAGTTCAAGCCTTTTAGACCCTCCAGAAAAGTTGTGCCTGTGGTCTTGTTACATCTTGAGCACTTTGGTTGCCTCTTTCTACTGTTTTTGTATATTCCATAGGCATAGGAAGCCACTATTGTTTCTCAGGTTATATCACAAAACAAAAGCCAAACTTCTACTAAGAAATATTTACACAAAATGCTGAGTGGGCATAATTTTCTGTTTCTCACAGTAAGCCTCTGCCTACTGTAGTTTTTGGATACAAAGCACAAAATATGGCTGAAGGAGAACCTGTGTTAAGGGGAAAAAACTTTTTCAGATCTAGAACGGGACCTCAAGGGGAAGAGGGTTTAACTCCAAATGCCACATAGGACATGCCATTGCCCTTCTTATTCCTCACACTTCCCCATGGATTACTAGTTACTCTTGCTTTAAAAGGAAAGTGGCAAGGCAAAGTTAATAATTTTAGACTCTTTTTATTATAGCAGTGTGGGTCAAACAGAAAAAAAGAGTGTAAGAGGAAAAATGGATCAAGTTTTATTACTGATCAAGAAAAGCTCTCTCTGAACTTAAGGATTGCAGAATACGGTGAAATATTTGAGAATGTAAATGCTGTGTCTTTGGTACTTGATACCTAAAGCTCTCAGCATGACAACTGAGATCATAGAATCCCCAAATGTAGGTGTTTGCCTGTATCTTCTGTCACAAGCTTAATCACCTAAGCAAGCAAGTTCTTAAATACATATTTAACTTCAAAAGCACATGAAAAATTTTACTGAAATCAGGCGAATCTTGCTGGATTGTGGTCTTATGATTACAATAATAAAATTAAGTTCAGGTTCCTTCAAATTTACCTGGATTTTTTCTCAGAGAGGAAAAAAAAGTAGTCTTATCTCATCCCAGTTTCATTCCTCTGTGTGAGTAATGTATGTGGGGAAAAGTTCAGTGCTTGTTACTCGTCCTAACACTCAGACTATTTTAGAGCAGACAAAGAAAAAAAACGTTGCTGAATGAGACTCTCTGTCTGTTGCTTAGCATGGCTCTCCTCTTGCTGTGGAAATACGTGTGAAAGCAAAAGAGACATCTGCTCCAAAGAGCCCAGAAATTTCCTGTCCCATTCTTTCCTATGGAAAATGCAGGGATTTGGGAGCTCTCAAGACAAACATGCATCTATATTCCCATGTAAGACAACGGTACATCTGTCAGGATTGCAAGATGCCACAGAGTGTAATTTTTTTTCAGTCAGACTATGCTGGGAATGGAGAATCCTGTGTTTTATTTATACATTAAAATATATATTTTTTTAAAAACTCCATGAGGTTATCCATTAAAGTCAGACACATGTAAACAAACATGTAGTAAATAAACATATAAACGGCTAATTCCTAGGCTTTATGATTGTTTCATTGAAACAAAGAATTTGTGACAGTTTTTGCTGTAGTGCTTTATAGTGCTTGCTCATATGCACCAGAAACACTGTGAGAAAAGACTGATTTGTGAGAGTGGGTGTTGTCTTTTTCTTCTGGTGATGATACAGGGTTATATAAAACTGGAAGTAAACAGTTGTCTATCGCTCAGGACAAAGATGTTTTTCTGCTGAGTTACCTTCAGATGCAATTGAAACCAGAGCTCTGATACAGACTGGGATGAATGGTCGTAGGAGACCTATGGAATTACTGATGTAACACAGACTTTCCTGGCAGCTGTGGAAGTTAGACTGTATACCTATGGCTTTGCTCCCATTCCGTTTGAGAACTGGCAGACATCCCATTTTTGTCCCGCACAGCACCCTGATGCCAACTGTGGGTTGTCCTCTAGTGCAGCCACTGCTTTTCCTTGGGAGCACTGCTCTCTGGAAACAGTGCTTGTGCAAAAACTGACCAATTTACTTTTCTACTTCATCTTATTTCTTCAGCTGTGAAGAAATAACAGCAAGTACAGAAAGGCTGTACCAAGTGACATTTACCCTTTTACTAGGAGCACTAGGATATTGCTTTCTGGATCCCAACTAGACGTAAAACCTTATATGCAAGGTTGGCCAGAAGAACTCTTAGAATGCACCCTCTTGGACTAGCCAAGGAAATACACTCCTCCTTTCTCTTCTCTTCTTCCTCTCCCTGCACCTCTTTCGTTGTATGGCAATGGCGGAAGGAAGGAAAGTGAAAGACAGGAATAAAAATAAAAGATCAAGGAGGTTGATATGATCAGACTAAGCAACTGATTTTTCCCATTGTATTTAAAATCTATGCATCAAAAAAATGTTGAAAGTGTAGGTGTGCAAACGCTATCTGGCTGCATTGATGTGAACTGAGCTACTCTGCTGTGACTTGCTGCCGGTGTCTGCATGAGAACACTCCATCACTAGGACCAGTTCAGTAACCAGTTCTGAGAAAAGAGTGTTTTAAATGGCATCTTATTAATAGTTTGTGCTTGTCTTCATAGTTTGGTTTCGTCTTTTCTTGCCAATAGATCTCTACATATTTTTCTTAAAGAGTACTTAGATTCTATGATGCAACTGTACCCTCTTACAGAAGTTAAAATCGGTCAGCTAGAGTTTTTGTGTGGAAAAAATAATAATCTTAAGTTCCAGTCTTACAACTGGATTCATGCAGGATGACCTGGGGCACAGTTAGAAATTCCCTGAAGTTTAAGGAAGATCTTTATACAAACAAGTTTCTGACTGAAAATTCAAGACCTTGTATGTTTTTTCACTTACTCTAAGACCAGAGCTGTACTCAAATGTCTCGCTATCTGAAAAGGAGCATATTAAAAATTCAGTCATTTTTCCTTAATGGAATATCTACTAATTTTTTAATTAGAATTAAAAATCAGCCTTTTCTCATGGAAGTACTGAAGCAAACATGTATGTTCAGAAAGACAAAAAGAAGATAAAGAAACATACTGTGTATTGGCTTGGGATCATTTGTATCAGTTGAAGTACAAGAAAAAAGATTCCTTCTGCCATGTCTCCAAGAAGCAGGCATGAATCTGATAGAAACATCTGTGACTGGAAAATGTGCTATGCTCTGGCCAAGCTGTCACTGCAGAGTGAAATATGGGGTAAGTGAAAGTACTGCCCGGAAAAGCGAGTAGTAGTAAAGCAATACAGATGTGAGAGAGAGGCTTCTCTTCTGCTCAGTGATACCTCCTGCCAGGGCAGGCCAGGGAAAGAGAGGAGAGGACAAAAAATGCTCAGGGCTGAAAGGAAAATAAGGAGAAAAGAGAAGGAAATCAAATGCCAAGTGAGGGACTGAAAAAAACACTGGAAAAAAAGACAAAAAATGTTTTGTCAGCATTCAGGTTTTTTTTCTTACATTTCTCACAACACATTGCTAACTCACCCTGATATGTCAGGCAGCCAGCTGGCACCCTGTCCTGCAGTATGCCAGCTGACTAAAAGAGGAGAGCAATGCATTTTAGGAATGGCTGAACCAAGCACAGTATCTGTATGCAAAACTGTAAGGTCACCTCCAAGAGCTCTTTTAGTCTACAAGTTAAACAAATGTAAGTGATGTTCCTTCAGATGTATGACTGTTTGAATTGTCCAGCACACGTTTCCCACTAACCTGACAATGTGTTTCTGGCCAATTCATTCTGAGAGGGCTAAAATCTGCATTGGTTATTCTGCTTGTGTAGATAGTATCCTGCAAAGACCCTGCTACCTGTTTAGATTTGGGCTGTGAGGAGGTCAAAAGGGTGATCTGTGAAAATAAAGGCTGGTCAGCCTCTCTTCAAACAATTCCGTTTTTACACAGTAAGTGAATGAGCACACAATAGAAGTGCAGAGTGGGTAAACTGGAAGTTCTCCTAGCTCTTTCACATATTAAGATATTAAACTGAATTAGAAAATAACACACGGAAAAGATTTAAAGGAAATATGCATTATACAATGCATAATTCCAATCTTTGGCACTCACTGAGACTGGGAACCAAACTGCATTCAAAACCAGAGTCAAGGATTTATAAAGAATGAGAACAATGAGTAAAACTCATCTGCAATTAATAAAAAGCAGTATTCAGCAGGACATGTAGCAACTGCAACTCATAAAACAATGTGACAAAGATACACTTCAAGATTTTACATCCATTAGAAGATTTTTAAAAATTTCTTGACTATCTGTTTAGTCATTGTTCTTTACTAAGAGTGATCTCTCTTTTGAAGCTGTTTCTGTCTAATAGTCTGAGAAAAGGTGCTGGGTATCTCCAGACTCTGGGCAGCGTTGGCAGAGCTGACACAGCCATTGTCACTGTGATGGCAGAAGATGATGACTCCACGGAGAGGGCTGGAAGCATGAATCAACAGTGCAGGATTCCATGACAGCGCAGTAGCAGGCAAAGATGAGCTAGCGAAGGACTTAGTGAAAACCAAGATGCTCACAGGAAGAGGACACTGACAATTATGCCAGTGTTGGGGGAGAGACAGAAGAGGATAGAATCAGAATAAGGGAGAGATCTGAACTTAAGTGGCATTGTGCTGCAGGCGTGCTGCTATTTTAGTCAATCTCCTGGAACTGCAGGGTTATTTACTGGAAATCTAGCCTGAAAATGCATTCTTTGTGTAATGCTCCGAGTAGGAAGCCACCCCAAGGGATGTGAATTACCAAATACTGTGACATGATGGTGTAGAACATAAACCCAAACAAACCATGACTCTCAAAGGCATATAGCTAAATATTTATTTCATAGTCAATTAAAAAAAAAAGGATTTTCATCCAGCAAGAGCACACAGTATAACTGCAGGTCTAACTTGGCTCTGCTGTTTGCTCATGCTCTATTCCTGGACAGGACAGATTTGTTTGTAGGCTTGGGGTGTGCAGTGGGGTCAGTCCAGTCTGAGCCAGGTAACAGAAAGGGCACTTTCCACAGCACTTAACAGTGCAACACCTATTCAACACACATTATGGAAACCATAACCCAAGTTTATTAAAAAATTATGTGGAACAGACAGGATTTATAATTTACACTAGATTTATACAGATGTTTAATAATTCAAATACCATTTAATTCTTCAACCAGTCTCAAATTAAGGTTCCCTGGAATTCATCCAGTAGTAATGTGGCAAACTTGCCTTTCATGAATTTGAGACTTACCACAAATCAATCTGTTACTGACAAGCAAATTTTTGAACGTTTGGATTTCTTCAGGGAAGTTTATTCTTATTTATTCTTCTCACTGAATATTTTCATTCATGAATAACCACAAGGATGCAAATGCAGTTATTTTTTGAGCATGTGGTCCTCCTGAATGAATAAATGTCTCAGCATTTATCTTCATCTGTGGACACCTAGATAACTGGTCTGTCCATTTTAGTTTTTTATACGTCAGAGAAACTTTGTGTGTTATATAATATGCTATGATAGCCTAACAGATGAATTAAAATTACTTGCTACCAAAGCAACAGTAGTGCAAACTTCTATGTGTGTAACTTGCTATTTACATGTGTAGAATTCTTGCTATAAAAAGCTGGGTTTTTTGGCATAGCAGTTCAAAGGTGAGCAGATTTTATGAATTAAACCATGGAAGTGCGTTACCAATTTTCTACATAAAAAATAAAAGGAGATACTAGGAGCAGAGTCAGTTCCTCAACACTGGCTATGAGTTTTTGGTCACAAGCTTAATGTGTTTAACTGACTGCCAAGACAAGTCAGCTCTAAGTAGCAGTTACCAAGTTTCAATAATTTTGATTCTGAAGAAAAGCTTTAGAAAGGTATGGCTGAGAGGATGGTGCATGGAAAAGGTCTTTTGATTAGTCTTATGAGTTTACAGAGACCCACAGGCTCTAGAGAGGTGAATGTCATGATCCCTGCTTTACAGATGAGAAACAAGTTGCTGCTTTTGCAAGTGTTGTCATTATTAATACAACCCTGAGGCACGACAATTTAGTGCAAAAAGGATGTTTCTCTAAGTGTCCTAGGTTTGGGGCCCGATTCATTTGCTATGAAGCAATCACTTCTGTCTTCCTGTTAGGACTGCTGCCATAGGGCCCCTGACGCTGCTGAATCATCCCCTCATGCTCATACACACTGGTAATGTTTATTAAATGAAACCCTTATGTCAACAATCATTGCTTGGCAGTGGAGAATACATGGCAGGAGATATCTTTAGTATCAAAAGGGTTGTTACCCAGCAGGATACATCACTGCTTGAAAACAGAAGTTTATGGCTATTGAGCTGGCTGTTTACTGATCAGCATCTAGAGAAAAAACCTGGATTGCTGATAAGGGGCCAGTTGGTGTGTAAACATCCCACACTACCCTACTTCTTTACAGTTCTGCAGATTGGTGCAATGTTATCTAGAACTACAAGGTTCTGATATAAAATCAGAAGCAACTGCAAAACTACATGTACTGTTTTGGTTGCTAACAGGAATAGGGCAGTACTAGAAAATGATGTATTGGTGAACACAAAGAATAAGACACAGATGTGGCGTGCCTGTAAACCAAAAGAGCTGCAAGCTGAAAGCAAGACAAGCTTTGTCAGAAACAGTGAGACTCGAGTGTTCCATTTCCTAAGGTTCCTTTGAATTTTAGCGAAGAAAATTCATTTTCATTCTGAGACCCCGCATCTCTTGGAGGCTTTGTGGGGAATAAGGAGTGCTCAGGTGGCTAAAAACCAAGAGCTACGGGATTTGGATCAGGATCTGTTTTTCAATCTCGTTGTCTAGGGAAAAAAGAAAGGGCCACAAACCACATCATTATCAACATTATAAGTGGCTGTAGGTGAAGTTTCCTTTGGAAGCTCTGCCCTGTGCCATTAACCAACATGACTTCCTGCTCAAAATTCCTTCTTTTCAAGAAGCCATGAAGCAGAGATTGACTGGAGAGAGAGAAAAGGCTATTTTAGCTACTTTAGGGCTTGGGTTTCCATGAGGGAATTGGACTTCACTAGAAAAGAAATGCTTTGTTTGAAGGGGGAAAAAAAATCCCCATAACTCTCTTGGAATCTCACTCCTTGAACATGAAGCTTTTCTGTTCCTGTCATAATAAGCTTCAGTTTCTGTTTTGCAGTGCTTGAGTCACCAAGTGACCAGAGTCCAAGCTCTTCCACATACTCACATACCCTTCTGCTCTGTTTGCCTCTCACTTTGTTCTGCTGGGATAAAGAACTGCTATTTTGCTGGGAGGGAAGAATGTCAATGATTATGTGCAAGATGAATTCGGAACCTGCTTACTGGAGGTGCATGCTTTAAATATAAGCATCCTCTAATTATAAGTGCCAGAACTGCCTTTTTTTTTTTTTTTTTTAACCTGCACTTGGAATTTGTGGAGGGAATCTCTGGGTACTCTAATCCAGGCTCACTACTCAGAGCTTTGCTTAGTAAGAATTACAAATATTTAATTGCATCCTGGCATTATAAGTAAGTGCATGTGAGAAAAAAACCCAACCAAACAAACCAAAAGATCCAGAGATGTCTTGTATAAATAACTAGGAGAGAGTTCAGGGTAAAAAAAAACCCAAAAAACCCAACAAACCAGAAATACAGAATGTTCCAGAGCCTATGACCATCCGGGTCCATGGTTTGGATTATGTCCGTTTCATAGCTGCAAATCCAATGTTGAGCTGGGCTCCGGCACTAAACAGTTTGCTCAGGCAGGTTCAAAGATTCTCTGGTCTGGAGCTGGGATCCAAATTACTTCCAAGAATAACTTACATTTACATTTTTTCCCCTTGTCCTCCAAGACCCTAACTATTTTGCTCTTGGCTCATGAAATGTGAATGGATATCAAAGGGGATTTTCTATATCAATGTGTATCAGACCCTACATAAAAACAGAGAAGAAAAAAGTCTTTTGTATGTTTTGAAATGATGATCTAAATTTTAGACCAAATTCTCTGGATGTCACGGGCTAGTGCTTCTTACTGCTCCATGTAGCAATGAGAAATGAATGACATATCGTCTTATGTTTTCTCTGTCCTTATGTACCATAATTCATGGTTTCAAACACTATTTCCTGAAGCTAGAAACCTAGCAGAATAGACGGGACAAAATCCAGAAACAACATACCAGCAGTTATGAGCCATAGCTTTCTCTCAACATGCCTACATTTCTTTGGTCTTTATTCTAATTTTTAGCTTAGCCAGGCTGAGGTGATAGTGGTGAAGTGTTGTGAGACCGCAGAATTATTTTTCTTAGCTGCTAAGATATGGTGGATATGTGTTAGGCAGAGCATATATTCTTTCAGGCACGTCTCAAAGGGCCTGGTCGTAGAAGTGTTTACGTGGAAACCACAACTCCCTGAGGAAAACAAAATTAGGGAGGAAAATTTCTGTCCACTTGCTAGAATTTACTATAACCTCTGGCACCAGCTTATGTTTCAGAGAGACCTTGATTTATTTTTTTTTATGATCTATTATAAGCTAGAGAAAGGTGTGCATTGAAAGTACATAATCCTGTGCTAACCAGGGTTTCAGCCAGACTGCAGAAGGAAAGCGTTCTTCTGTTGGAATATATCCAACAGAGCTGTAGTCCTTTGGAGCACAGCTAACTGAAAGAAGATACATAATGAAGGCAGCAAGACAAATACTCCAGTGAAGATGCATTTTAGCTGAAGATGCCAGCCATCCCCCTGACATAAGTCAGGGCTATGCAACTGCTCGAAGGATGATTGGCTTCGGTGTCTTTGCACAAGGGAGGCCTCAAAACTTAGCCACCCCAGTTAGTTTTTTCCACGCTGTGGAAAGAAAGGAAGAGAGAGAGAGGAAATCTCTCTTCCTTTTTCCTTCTCTCTCTCGATGATGTGTGTAGGATGAAACGATTCTCTCTGGAACTGGTAGGAAAGCACAGGCAGGAGCAGACGTTCCTGAGAAGGTCCTGGATTTTAGGGAAGAGAGTGGCGAAGTGTAATTCAGGGACATCTAATGCCTCCTCATCCCTCTGGGTACAATAGAAAAAGAAATAAAGAGATTGAGCAAAGCTGTGTACTGGTAGAACAGCAATGGCATGATGGCAATGACAGTATTTCAAATAGTGAGCAGCAAGAAGCTTGACTGCAATTACAGGAGGGTTACACACCTCAAATTTCACTCGGGCATTTTGTGTGTCATGTACCCATGGCACGTTGTTTGCTGTCTCGCACCTTCCCCTCTGCCACAAAAAGAGAGCCCAATTCAGTTTACCTTCGTAATAAATTTACATACTTCCACATCCAAAGTGGTGGGAAAAGGCTCAAAGCCTACTACAAACAGAGGGCTAAGCTGAGATTCCTCTCCCAAGTGCCTAAGGAACACACTGTGAACGGCACATCTGACCACACTTAGCCTGCTGATCTTCCAGGGCCCTGAAACCTGAGCCTGGGTGAGCTACAGTGAGATTTAGAGCTCGTGTGCTGAACGAGGACCTGCTCTCCTGAAGCTCGTTCTTTCTCTCCTGGTTTCAATACATTTTCAGTTCTAGTTACAATTAGAGCCCTCTTTTTCTTCCTGTCAGGTTCTCCCCTTCAATACACACAGATCAGTTTTACTTCTTAATGCCTGGGCACAGTCATATCTGTATCTTTAGATAGACAGGAAAGAAAAGGCCCAAATAATAAAGCCCAAATTTTGGCTGAAAGCTCAATTTCAGCCAAAACAGTGGTTTAACCATTAATAATTAGATCCTTAAGTTTGGAAATTTACATCAAGATGAGAGCCATTGTTCTTATTTTGTAAGAACTCATATGAATAATCTGAGTGGAGGTTTCATGCTTACAGAGAGTTTTGAAAAAATTCAGGACATTATATTTCCTCATGACATGGTACAAAAGAAAAATTTGTCTAACCAAAATATCAACAGGAGAGAAATCTTTAGAGGGGAAGGTATTAACTTGGTTTCAACATGCAGAGCTCTGGGTTCCAATGCATTATCTGAGTGATATAATCGTCATGATAAAATAGAACCCAGGAAAGTCCTCAGTATATGAAGGAAACATTGTAGAATGCTGTTTCCTGGAGCTGGCTTCAAACCAGAATCTCTTGTGTGGGTGAGACTTTAAGGATTCCTTTAAACATGACTTGGATTGCAAGGCATCTGCAGAGCATTACTGCTCAGATCCCTGGACCACCACTTCTGTATATGGATAGCTTCAATGCATCTATTGGCTTTTGGAGGGTTTTCTTTTCCAGTGATTTAATGTTGTACCATCTTCTCTTCACCAAGGGAGTGGTTTCCTCATTTGTGATGTGGTACGTTTTGCTAGTTTTGGAATTCCATCTTGGAAAAAAACCACATCAGTGTCTACAACATGTTGTTATAATTATGTCTGAACCAAAAATCATTTGCATTATCTAGTCAGAGGGGAGTTACTACTATGATCTGTGACTGAACTTTACAACTTGACTCGCCTGCTTTTTTATGCTGCTTTCTCATGCTAAGAGTTTCTAGGAGAAATAAAAGTTACCTGACATGGGATAAATGTTGATGGAGCTGACTGTATGTAAATTTGCATTAGCAATTTATTTAAATGTGCTTTCGGCCTTGACTCGGCCCCGGAAAACTGAGGCATTAAGCTGCCCACACCACCACATTCAGCTGCACATTTGCAAGCAGGCTTCCTTTCCTAGGGTGTCTGTACAAGCTATGGAAAGAATTCCCTGGCTGGCAGCAGCCTGGAAGGCAGCAGAAAAACACGGACCAGAGGCGCTCTCAGCTGCACAGAGAACAGCCATGCAAGGGCTGCTCATCACAGAGTTAAAGTTCAGAGCCGCGAGGTTTCGCAACTGGGTTCACAGTGGGGACTGCTGTTGTTTACTTTAGGGGAAGATGGAGGCATGTAAGGGAGGAGGGAGTCACTCCCCCATGTGCTCCCAACTGCTCGACACCCCGCTGCAGCCCTGTTCTCAATGATTTATGCAGCTGCTGGATGGGGTCTGGTTTCAGGGGATGTGAGCTGCAGGAGCAGGTGGGACTCCCAGGCAAAGACTCCAGACCCGGGACAAAACAGAAAGAGAAATCTGTCCTCTTCCCAGAGTGGTGAGGGATCTGACAAGGAAGTACTTTGTGAGCTTAACTTTCCCCTATGACGCCAGCCCCAAGGATCCCTGCAAAGCCACCTGCCACTTCCAAGGTAATAGGAGCCTGTGTAAAAATTCAGGACAACTAGTCCAAAGTATAAGAGCAAATGTTGCTGCACTGCTCAACATCTAAGGCCACTAAGTGCAGTAATTTTTCTGTGTGTTAGAAGTTCTTTGTTTGGGTCTGTGTGCATGCACATCCTTCCAACTCATCAACGCTGACATGCAGCGCTTGCCAAGCTAGGATTTTGAACTACCTCCCACATTAGCTGTGGCATAAAGAGGGACAGGATGCTCTTTATTTACTGCCATTCTGGGGATTCTTCTCCAAGGCTTGCTATGGATGTTTTTACAATTTAAAGTAATTTGTAATTTAAAGCCACAATACCCAGGCCAACGATAACAACAGTTTTTCTATTGAGCTCTGTGGAAGTTCACATCCTCTGCTTTGTATTCCCCTTCTCCCTTGCCTGCACTTGACGTGTTCTGCCAGTAGACTGACATCAGATGTCATTTTCAAAGAACAGAAACTTCTGAGATATTAATTTCAAATGCTGTTTTTTTACACTGAAGTATGTACACAGGAAGATCATTCAGGGGCAAAAGCCGTGTGGTTGAGGACGGAGCTGGGAAGAGCTGCCTTCCTGGGAAATGCCTGGGACTGAATCTAGCTTTTCTCAGTTCATGCCTTACTCCTGCATGCCATTTAATAGTCTGTGGCAGGGACAATGTGCTGCCCACCTCAGGCAGGGGCTGTGATGAAGGTCAACACAGATGGAAAGCCTTGTGCCTCAGCTTGGTTGGGTTTAGTGGGACCCCCACACACATTGCAGGCTTATAAAAAGGTCTGTTGGTATCAGTTATCTCTTTAGAAGAAATATTTCATTATTCATTTTTCAGTTGGGTTATAACCTTTATGTATGGTATATTCCTTTAAAGATGGAGGTTTTGACTGTTTCTCTTGGAAGATGAAAGGTTGTCAGAAGGAAGTCTGGACTCAGAAGAGGAGAAAGATTGGGAAAAGGTTTTAGACCACAATTTCAAAGTGATCTCATTAGCCCCTTTAAGTGAGCAGCTCTCCAAGTCATGGCAGTGACAGACCATAAGACACTACTACATGTCAGGCCTGCCTGGCCTCCTGCATGCTTGGATATATTTTTCCCATGGCCTTCTTTGCACTCTTGCCAGGCCAAGATTTGTGTCTGTGAAAAGTTCTCAGGACAACTGGAGTCTCCTTTAGTCCAGCCCTGAGCTCCTCTCTGCTCTGTTAGTTTTCCTGATGCAGATGCTGGAGAAAAGCTGGCGTGAAGTTACTGAATGAACTTGTTAAAGGAGAGAGGGACACTGAGCAATCTTCACCTGTGTATGAACAGAAGGTGTAGCTCCCTTGGCTGCACTTTATGCTGAGGACATAGAGAAAACTGTCAGCTCTATGTATTCATTTTTCTCATCTATATGCACAGGTACAGGTTGGTTTCTCACTCTAAACCACTTCAAAGAACTGAAATTCTTTTTTTCTCATGGGTGATGCCTACTTGGTAACTGGTTTCTATCGGTGTTTAAGAACCGTAACAGAGTTTTGAAAACTCTGTTTTGAAAACCATGTGTACATGTTATTCTGTTTTATCACTCCCTGCTGGCACGCTGCTCTCTAGCAAAAGGGATATGCTGTTTGTAGCAGAGCCTGCAAAGCTGTGCTCAGCCCTGAGCTGTCTGCAGGAATCTACATACCTCCATGCCCACATTTCTCTGTTCTAATGGGGAAATAACTCGCATATGGAGGGCAGAAAATCTCTGCCTCCAAAGAGCCCACATTTGCATCATATTGGCTCTTGAGAAATAAAAATCTACCCTGTTATTATCAAGTTATTGTATAGCTGTTTTCTAGACTGCAACCTAAAGGATGGCATCTCCGCTTCCTTTTTTTGTACTAGTGAACTGAACTCCTGCCTCTTCTTTGACAATACCTCAAAGAACTTATTGCCAAAGAAGACCTGAAGGGGATGTGTCTGGGCTTTGTTTTCCGAAATAAGAAACACCTTTTGGAAACTTAGGTTGGTGTTTGCCAGCAGTCCACATCATGACTTTTTGCCCTTTGTCATCCTTCCAAAGTCAGGCAATTCCACAAAAAGCAGAAGTTCTTTGCAGGCATCTTCTATGAGATAGGTGATCGGGTTGATGGTTTTTGAATCAGTTCTTTGCATGCATCTGGATTTCCCTCTAGAATGCTAATTTTCAGGTTGCGTATTTCGGGACGGGAATATAGAACAGCAGTCAATTAATAGTTATTTCAATGAACTAAGCACCTACCTTAAATTTGCAGTACTTACTTACATCATGTGTAAGTAAACAGTTCTGAGATGCTATTTCTAAACTGGCTCAGCAGTGTATAAGCCTGCTTGCTGAAATTGTTCTTAGATTAGTTCAATGACCCTCAACAGCAGTTTTTGTTATTCTGGTCTGTATGGTGATTATCTTTTCCTGCTAACTTTGGAGTCCTTAGCATTCAGTTTGAAGAGGATAGAAATGTCTGTTTAAAGGACAGTCTCATCAAAAACAGATGAAAGAAAATAGGAAAGAGTGGTGATTATCTAAAGACTTTATATACTCGGGTCTTTGTCATGTTAAGTCTGATTCCCATTTCTATACATACGCTGTCAGAAACACCATTTGAAAATTTAAAAATGTTACTTCCTGGGAATTTCAAGGATAATATCTTCATTGAGCACCCCAGAAAATGACAGCTTGCTTTAAAGCTTAATTCCGTTTTAATTTTCACAGCAAGGAACACACAAATCTCTTTTGCCTGTTTGCCAGGAAGAAAACAAAATTCTATAACCTCACCTTTATAGAAAATCCCTTACTACTCATCTTCTTCTGTGTAACACAAGCCATTTGAACTCCTCTGATCAGTAATATAAAAATAGTGCCAGATTCATCCCAAAAGCATCTTTCCCTGGATTAATGCTTACTTTTCCGTTAGTGCCCATCCACCTGCCGGCCAGCCTGCACCACATCGAATGGTGCAGAGCCCCACGGGTCACTGGCTGTGCCAGCTTGGCATGGCACTGACCTGGGCAGGCAGGGAGAACACTATTGCTGGAGGACAAAGCTGTATGTCTTTTTATAAATTGTTTTTTAGTACACTGGAAGCTAGGATTAATAAGGGTTTAATTCTTCCCCTTGCTATATTCTGCACATAGCCAGTGATCTTGTACCTTTCTGGTGATTTTTGCTTTCTATCTCTTGACAAATACATGATCTCTGCAGTCGATCATCTTCACATCTTCTCTTGAGGCCTCATCATGCTAACTCTGTATTTCAGGATTTTCTTCAAGAAAAACACAAAAAGCAGGTCTTATTTCCTGCTACCTCCATGTATTTTAGTTCGGCATCAAACTTGTTCTCACTATTACTTGCTTAGACCAAGATGAACAGCACAAACAATCCTTTGTGGTGTAGCTGAAGTCAAAGTATAAACAGAATGAATATTTCCAATGTTCCTAAGATTATGGGATAAACAATATGACCAATCAGGTCATTTCCAAATGGCCTATTTCCAACTTATATTGCTTTTCAGAATTTTCCTTCCTTAACACAACAGAAATCTCACTCTTGTTTGCTAGGCCAAGCTTCAAACAAATGCAGTGGCACAGATTGATCTAAATGTTTTTAAGCCAACTCTTGATAGTGTTAGCAGAGAAGTCCAGCCATGACAAACAGACTCTGCTCCAGTGCTAGCAGGGGGAGCACAACAGTAGTGTTTAAAAGCAGGTGCTCATCAGCTTTAGCTGGCAACCAACACCATGGTTCTGCTTACAGTTTCCTTTGAAATTCAGGGATCAGGTGTGCTGAGACACAAACAGCATGAACGTGAGTAATACTGATAGCAGTAAACACACAGCATTTTCATTGAGGACAAGTGCCAAACACAGCCTCAGAAGCACAGCCCGGGATACAGTAATAATGTCTCAGCCTGTATAAAACATCTCTTGATTCAGATCAATTCTGAATTGAAAACATTTAGGTCTGATATTTATACATGAACTATGAGGCTGACACAAGTCAAGAGAAAAAGTTGGTAAGGTTGTTCTTCAGTATGCTGCCAAAAGAGTATTTAATTCTGGATCACCGAGACTCACAGTCTTCCATAAGTGGTTCTAGGAAACGTGGACTGTGGATCTTTCAGCTCACCAGAAGTGCACAAGCAGATTGGTGTGCATTTAGGGGGAGAAAAGGGAGTGAGGCATACCTGGAGAATCACTGGTACAAAGGCAGCTTCCACTTTATCTGCAGTATTTTTTTTTATGCTAATTGATTTTATTTGAATAAAATCTAATGTTAGACTCGGGATGATATCACGATCATGCCATTCAAAGACAAAGAAAATACTTCTAACCCACATCAAGCTCCTTAAGTTCTCTTGACAACAGCAGCATAACTCTATATTTATCTAGCATCATTCAGACAGTATAGCTTTTAAATAATCTATAACTTAAGATTAGGAGGTAAACTCTTTCTAAATTTTTGTGTTGAAGATGACATACTTTTTTAATATCAAGGTAATTTCTCACTTTTTATTTAAGTAAGCTTTGTGGTCTGTCTGTGATACCTGATCTGAACTTTTATAGCATTCAAGCCTCGCAAATATTGATTGTTTTTTAATGTGGAACACAATAGATTTGTAAGGGCAAACATGATGAATAGAAGTAATTTATTTTATGTACTTAGCTTAGAGTATTTCAACATAATATTTTATATCTTGCAACACTGGTCACCGAAGTATGATTGTATTATAACAAACATATATGCAAAAATTCTGTATGTCTGACCCATACAGGCTCATTTTAAAGTTTGGTAAGACAATGGAATATCCATTGCTCTCAGCTAGACTTGAGCTTATTCATTAAAGGTCATTTAGTGGAGTACATGACCACGTTTGTACACATGGTAAGGAGTAAACTCCATGGGTACTGCTTTATAATGGCAAACCAACACATTTCGGATAACAGGGATTTGGATTACATCCTTTCTGGTAAATCAACAATACTGATCCTGATTTATGGGTTCCTTTAGAGTGGGTCCTTGGCTAAAAACACAAATAGTCTCAATCCTTCTAGGTGGCACAAGCTAATTAAGTCAAATTTTCCTTTCTTCCAAGAAAGCCTGATAGTTAACTCTTTCCTGCCTAATCTCAAATTGACTTTGGTATTCCTGAGCTCCAAATGCGGCTACTGCACAGCTGACAACCTATGCAATGCTGTCAGGGTCAGCTGGGATGGTTTCTACAGACATGGCCTGTAATACACCCTGAGGGCCTGTCCTGTAGCAGCATCTCCCATACAGACATCTCCTGATGGGCTCTTGCACATGCTGAGCCAGCAAAGCCCGGTGGCCAGCCAGCCCTCTTCTGCTTGTAGCACAAGTAAAAGGGGAAGCCTCTACATGTGCTTTCATGTCACCCTTTTATAACTTGCCAGATTAATATTAGCAGCTGAGGAAATAGTGGTGAGATCCATGATCCAGGGAGGGATCTTGTACACTACTAATATACACCTTGAAGCAGAATTACAGCTAAGGTGGAGACGGGTGGAAACAAAGATGCTCCAAAATGCTGTGCCATCCTGAAACTGCAAGTTTCTCACAGACTCTGATTTTCACTTGTGGTTTGCTCTTTATATAAATGAAAGAAGATATATCTGTACATGATGGTGAGGCTTGCAGTGTCTGCATTCAAGATCCAAGGACTTGTTTGCCTGATCCAAAAGAGTGGAAGCTCTCTCTTACTCCCAGCTTTGATGTCACAAGTCACATCACTAGATTTAGAAGACAGTCTGTTGAGCTATATGCAGGAAAGGATTAGGATGTAAGAACATAAGTGACTGCTTTGGGCTTCATGGTTTTGGGGACTCTGCAGTTTCATGTGACAGTGCAAGGAGCCCATTCAGTTTGCTGACAACAGTGCTCTCAGCAGAAGTAGCTGCTCCCCAGACCTCTGTAAATTGAATGGCCAGACTTATCCATGCTGTTTCTTAAAAGTGACATAGCCGCAGGAATGGATTTGTGACAAGATGGCAAAAGAACAAATCCCACCATAAAAGGACAACAATGAAAGGCCGTAAGGGGGGAAAAAATAAATTCCAGAGTGGGCTGATGTGCTTACGCAAGACAATTTACACAATCACAGCATTGTATAAAGAAACAAAGATATGGCCTTGGGGAAGCCACTGCCATTTTGTAAGTAATAGTTAAAAAATGCTTGCACTGACTGTACCAAGAAACGCCTGTAGAGGCAGGGGCCCTAATAAGGAGCAGCAGGCAGCACCCCAGTGGGTGAACAAAAAGACATGGCTCCCTGAGTAAGAACCCGGCCCCTCGTAAGCACAAAGGGCTTTATGCAGAGTTGCATGCTCTGGCTGTACCTCTGAGCCAGGCAGCCTCGCACCCATCTTCAAGTAAATTCTTCTGGGCTGGACGTATTCTTAGAGATGCACGAGAACAAGAGGTTTCACAGCAAGAGCTTCCATCCTCACTTTACGTTATTGTTTGTGTCTCCGGTGCGTTGGGAACTCAGCATGCTCAGCTGTGTTTTTAGAGCAAGCTCCTCCAGCATGGCTTCTTTGTTCCTGTTCTGCTCCAGTCTGCTTGTATGTAGGCTTCCCCAGCAGGGTGGGAAAACTCCACAAGTGTCAGTAGAAATTAGGTTTTGTTTTTGTCTTTCAAGCTAAGAATCTAGCAAATGATGAAAAGTGCTTTGGAAATCAAGTGTTGTGGGAAAAAGGTGCTTTTGCAGCTAGAAATATAAATTATTGGTGACTGATTTGGAAATTCGGTAGCTGACATTTAAAACAAGCAGTACCTCCCCAAGGTCATCAAAGTAGAGTGCCTGATTGGATGAAGTGGTTTTAAAGTGCTGACCAAGTTTCCAAAATGATGGACATTAGGATTTCAGATCATGGGAGTTCTAGTTTGCTGAGGTGACTTATGTTTGTGTAAGCATAGATTAAGATGTAAGCAAAAAGTTAGTTTTATAAAGCAACAACTAAAATTTTGGAAGATAATGCATAAGGAAAAAACAAGTGTATCAGGTTTTCTAAAGGAGGCTTAATGTATCAAGTACTCAGCTTCATAAAACTGCAGCGAGATTTGGTGGCAAAATCCCAATCTAGATGATGTTCTGCTAGTAAATAAGTAAATGTCCTATAGATTTCAGAAGCAGAATGACACTTCTGTAGATACGTCAAACACAAGTTCCAAGGGAATAAAGAATTACTGTGAGCAGTTTTAAGTGAAGATTGTCAGGCTGTTATGAAGTAAGTGGTGGGAGGTGTTGCTACTCATCTTCTCCCTAGTATTAGACCTAAGACTTCAGTTTAAATGTCTAAGAAGAAAATTCCTAACTGTAAGGTATCCTGTCAGGTTTGGAACTGGCAGACATGTCACTCTCTCAGCTATTTGAAGCCAGACTGCAGAGAACACTTGAGAATATACAGCCTGAAAGGCAGCAGCATCAGCTGAGGAAATGCGAGGCTAACTCAACAGGCTGTTCCAATTTGAGCTGTGATTGTTGCTTCCTCCAAGCTTCCAACACTATCCTTCCTCTCCATCCTGCTCAGACTTTCACTCGTAGCTAGAACTGTGTAAATATCTACTGCAGTCAACTAGTGTGTAATTTCATGTGTCTCTACTTTCTGATTTCTTAATTTTCTAGTCAGAATAGACAAAGAATTGCCAAAGATGACACAACAGTCCTTTGCATGTCCCTAGCTGGACAAGTTGTACAGCTGTGCTTCAGTTTCCAAGTCAGTAGGTTCAGCATCAGAGAGGAGCAAACCATCTTGGCACAGATGTGCAGGTTAGGTGGGATTTAGGTCTGTGGCAATGTAAAAGCGACCATTACTTTAATGCTACCTACAGCATTTCAGATAGGTATACTCATGGATTCTTAGGTGCCTATGCAGTTTTCCAAGAGCTCTCAATTTAGCAAGTGTCTAAATTTGAGCCACTGCTTTGCCACAGTGTCATCTTCAGCAAAGAATTTGCTGGCACAGTGCACTATATGAGGAAGAGCACTGCTCTCCTGGTGCTTCAATGTCCATTATCTTTAGATTCTTCTGCACTAATAGGATAACACTCTCTTTCAAATAGATTTAGCCAAAACCTGGAAAATGTTTCTTCTCCTTCACTGTTTTTTAAAAATAATATGGTAGACAGATATTCCTGTATGTGTGTCTGTGAGGTTATGCCAACTCATTATTAGCCTGCCTGATAAGATACTCCAAATTGTACTAGTGACCAGTGATTACAAACGGTTGTTTTGTCTCAGTTTTTGTTTCAGTTGAATGTAAATCTTCTAGGATCAAAGGGCTCTATAATCAGAAAGATGTTATGAAAGAAATGTTTCCATCTCCTCCTGCCACGTGCCTTAAGGCTACAAAGACAGTTCTCTTTGACCCCTGAAAAGAAACAGTAATAAAAAAGCAAACCATCAATTAGAATGTGGAATTGCCTTCGGTGTGAGACTCTATCGCCGAGTCATGTAAAATGGGACAGCAAGAGTGGGAAAACACTGCTTTAGGGAAAGATTGTGCTAATCTAGATGACTGAGGTGTTCTCTGGCAGAATTTCTAGGGGTCTGCTGCACAGCAGACCAGCAGTAAATCCAGGAGGCTGTTGCACCAGCTGAACCATGAATCTGTTGAAACAGATTATGTCCTCTGAAATGAATGTTTTTGAGGGTTACAATTGTTCGTAATTCTGTAATGAGAATTTCAGGTTTGTGTATAAACAGTGGCTAAGCAATGCAAACTAGTATTTTACTTACTTTTGAGAATTCTTTTGTAAAACTTGATGTTTACATGACAGTTAGCACTGTCCTCCTGCCAGAAGATATTGAAAAGGAAGGAAATGAACTGTGCAGTCATTTACACTCCATGAAAAGACATTTGATAGCTTAGAAAGATTTCTTGGTTTCTCTAGTGACTTGTTTCTAATGTAAGCTTGCTGTCTTTATATGCTGGTCATGTACAGAGTCAAGCAAAAGCAGCACTGGGAAAAAAAAGAAAAAGATAAACTGTAGGGCCGAATCCATTCTAATGTAGCTTCACCACAGTTGGTGGAGTTAAGCCAGGAGATAATTTTTCCCAAAGATTTTGGAGTAACAAAGTATTAAACTGAAGCTTAATAGAGCATTAGAGCTGACAGGAATAGTGAGAATTTATTTGCAATTAACTTTCACTCAGAATATAAAGAAAAATGGTAAAAGGAAAATTTTCCAAAGCTGTAATGAGCATGCACAATCTCTGTCTTCTCTGAAAAGGAAGCTGGCCTTTCCCATATATTTCCATAAACATATCTCCCTATAAATATACACTATTATCTCCTGGTTTTGATCTGCTCACTTGTCCAGTTAGGTCCATGCAACTGCTAGCTTTTAAAGCTGAGTCCTTGCCAAAGCTGTCTGTGCTCTCAAAGTAAAACAAAACATTGCACATATAAAGGAAAAAAAAAAGTGTGTTGCTGATGAAGACAATGATAGGAATGACCTACTTGGACAGATGCACACCACATCACATAATAAATACATTGTTACTGCATATGATATGATATCACAGATGTGCCTGAACACACTCGATGATTTAGCACCTTTTGCTGTGGTGTGCTGCTGTGCCAGATTATGGCAGAAAACAATCTAGGCAGCTGAATTATGAAACGCTTTCACAAAGACCATAAGTAAATAATTTAATAAAGTGTTCCGCTCTTTTCAATATCTCATGTTTGATTCTAAAGGGCAACAGGTGCTCCATGATCAAAGATCTCCAATTACAAAGATGTGTAGGACAGAGAAACAATACTCTGGGGTGGTGGGAGTTGTGTGGTTTTTTTCTCTGATTTTCTTTATTCTGTTGTATCCTCTCAAAGGGCTCTGGGTATTTAGTATAATTCCTTTCCACACAATCCAAGCCATTTTCTTTTCTAGAGTAAGGATCCAAGAAACTTTTGGTTAGCCCATTCAAGGCTAGTAGTTAACCTGATATTCTTTGCTTTGATCTAGGATACATTATTTCTCTTTTCTAATCCTCTTGAATAATGGCAGAATTCTCAGAGTCTCAGATAAACTTTTACAGGTTTGGATTCCTATCAAAAACATTCTAGGCCTGCTAAAGTGAATTGGATATATCTAGATTAATGACCACTCCAATGACCTCTAAAGGGAGTAACAACTGTACTAGTTAGAGATATTTGACAGCAAGTATAGTATTGCTAGTGGAACTAAAAGTCATCTGAAATCTTAGTTTCAACATCTTCTTTTGAAGGTATTAGTAATGCAAGGTTTCTAAAACAGTTCAAAAAAGCTTGTTAGGATACTTTCTGTGTAGAGAACATTCATCAGTACTGAACTAGAGAGGGCACTATGAAGAGTATTTGTCTCTGCTCTGAGGGTAGATGATGTTATGTACTCTTCAGACTGGGTTCATCACCGTCTGTCCAGAGTTAACACTCCTGTTACAGTGCCGTACCAAACGACAGAATTTCTCTCCATCCAGAACTCCTTTCCAGTTCTGTCCATTATGAATCTGGCTCTGGATGTGTGGAAGTTCTTTTGTTCTTGCTTGGTACAATAATTTGGGAAAAGCAGAGACTTTGAGAACACCACCAACAGCATCAGCAAAAGCGACTGCTTTGGTGAGACCATCTGAAGCCCGACACAGTGATCACTTTTCTGGTAACCGCTTCCTAGACCTGATTCCAGTCCTTAATTCCTCCTTTGGTGTGCTGACAGAGCTCAAGAAGAATGCAGTACTATTTTGTGCTTGTCACAGGAACAAGCAAGGATCAACATTTGACTTCACCTGGGCTAATGGTTTAATCACTGCAAGTACCTTTCTTCTTCTAATATGTATGCAACAAACTGAGGTGCTAAGAAAACTGCAGTGTTGTGTTCTTAACCAGTGCAATTTTCAAACTCTAGGAAAGGCTCTAAAAAGACCTAAACAGGAATTAGT
The DNA here is from genome assembly GCA_013398955.1 of Callaeas wilsoni. Classification (NCBI taxonomy): domain Eukaryota; kingdom Metazoa; phylum Chordata; class Aves; order Passeriformes; family Callaeidae; genus Callaeas; species Callaeas wilsoni. The sequence continues at coordinate 101,952 of VWPU01007279.1, forward strand.
TGTCTGTTTCTCGCTTGTTCATTTTCCTCTCCCTTTCCCCAAAACTTTGCTAGAAAGAAAACTTCATTTCACCTTTCCCTTATTCTGGATCATATGTATCAGAACAGGATCTTCTCATGCATCTTGTTTTAATCAAAATAGGCACAGACAGCACTAGCACAGGAGCCTATTTTTATCATCTGAGAAACAGCTGTACTCAAATCAAGAAATAAATTGCAGCCTACATGAAATTTCAGTGGTCCGGAGTATGGTTATCACCTGTCCCCAGAACACAGTTCAAGAACACATGCTATAGGTCCTAATACACATACACGTGTTCTGGGGGGAGATTGATTAGGTGAGGACAGTGCTCTGAGCCACACTGAAGAAAGACTGGGAGGCTCAGTTCATTCACCTCCTATTCCCTCCTATTCCCCACTCTAGAAAAAAACACAAGGTGTCTTACTACAAATCCCCCAAATTTCAGCTTTTGCTTTTGGCAGGTGGTTGCATTGAAAAAGTGTTTGCAGATAGGGTGAGAGAGAAACCCGGCAGGCATGCTGGCACAAATGACCCTGTATTTAGAGTAATGCTGCAAATAGCCATAAACAGGTTAGCTAAGAAGTTCATTGGAATAGTGTCATCTGAAAAATTGGAGGCAGAGGGACATGCGAGTTTAACTTTTTTTCTGATTGCCATCCATAGTCAAGATCATCTTTTTTGTCAGAGGGAGGCTGCAGAGACTCTCTGTTCATTTGGGTAGAAGCAAAGCTTCCTAATAAGAGGGCTAGAGAGATCCTCTCCTATTAACCCTTGTGTATTCCATGATTCCTACATTATATGGAGGATAAATGCTCCAAAGAAGAAAGGGCTGGTATTAATAGTATCATTCACTATTTGTGAGAAGTTGTCCATCACAACAGACCTAGTAGAAACCCATGGATAGAGGCAGTCTCTGCCCCAATGATTTTGTCCTCTAGATGATGACATAGACTGAGGATTGGAAACCAACATAGGATTACTTTTGGGTTGAGGGTATGTGGAGTACATTCCATCAGCTCTTGTAGTCTTCTTAATGACTACAGTGGCTACATCAAGTCCTCACTCAAGTAAGCCACAATGTTCTGACATCAAGTGGGGAAGTTCTGGGGTAAAGTAGACAGTGATGTTAAGGTAGTTTGAAGGTTGGCTTCAAGGACAGCACATTCTTCTCCTTAATTCAAAGTCATCTCTTTTAATAATGAGACTTCATTTTATGCTTGCAGTTTCTTCTTGTAAAGAAGGATTAAGCTGTATGTGAGGCTGCAAGTTTACAGCAGCAAAAGAAGGAGGCATGATTTAAAAAACATTTAAACCTGAAAGTAACAGCTGGACATAGATAAAGTATGAGAACATGAAGTCTTTCAGGCTGTAGCTGAAGATCAAACGCACTGAAAGAAGTTGCTTTTTCCATCAGTATTTTCACATGGCTCTGCCTCCAGGCTTCAGGCAAAACCAGAAGCAAAAGCACCAAAATATCATGAGAAAAGCTGCTCTTGCAAAATTTCTGGCCTGACCAGAAGTAGGAAAATCTCATGAAAGACTATTCTCGTTTGCTCTCCAGCCCTGCTTGGCACATCCAGGAGGCTAAACCAGGTTCCCCTTGGTTTTGAACCATATTTGAATACTTCTTTGGTTTCTCATGTCTTTTGTAAATAGTACTCTCTAAATCTGTGGTATGTCAGCTGTGCTGACTTGACACACTGATCCCCAGACTGGTGCAGACCAGCAGTGATTAAGTGTTTTTCAACTTTGTCTAAAAATTATTTATCATTTACTACTAAGCGGAGATCCTGCGTCTATTGCAGTGGGAGCTATACAAAATGACAGAAAAATACTTTGGCCAAAAGAGCTGACTCTAGTAGGTAATGTGGGATTTTGCCACAGTTCCTCATGCATAAAACATGGACATACAGTATTGCTAATATCACTAATGCAATTGTATATAACTAGTCAGCATCCAACCTACATGTTTTTGAATCTTAGTTCAGATCTTAAACCACAAGACCATTCTCTCATTTCCAAATTAATGTGTCACACATTACAAGAAGTCTAAATGCAAACAAAAGTATCTGAAAAGCATGTTGTGCAGGAAACTGGCTGGGATTGAGTCTGTTGCGTCAGTGAGTTCCCAGTCAGCCTGACTCTGACCATGTAAGCTTGTATGTTCTGTTGTTGTGCCTGTGGTAGACAGTAAGTAGAACTGATTTTAAGGTCAATATGCACAACATCTGGGCTTACTGAAAGAAAAAAAAAAAAATCTAACTCCCACATTCTGAAACTAGTAAAACTAATGATGATATACAGAAGAAAAAGATATATTTTAAAAATACATGATTTAGAGAACACATGACTGTAAAGTTGAGTACCGTAACCACCAAAGGAAGGAAAGTTGGGAGAGCTTGCTGACTCAGCAAGCCCCTGTGGAATCAAGTTCTCCAGGAATTTTTCCATTAATTTAGTGTCAGTTACTAAAAACCATATACTTTTGCTCACTTTAGAGATTGCTATTTTAGTTGCTACAACATAACTGAAGTAAGAACGTACTTCTCATTAAACAATCCCCTTCCTCCATGAAATAAGCAATATGATTGATTTCAATGAACTACAGACACATAGTCCAGTTCCTCTTTATATTAAAGAAATGAGACAAAACTCCCATGCTGTTTTCAACCTATGTTTTACAGTTATGACATGTAGCCAATAGCAACATGCTGCACTGAAGGTCCGGGGACACACACATTTACCAAAGAGGACCTGGCTAGGATTTCGAAAAGCATGAATTCCCTGGGGAGAATCTGTGGGGTACTGCAGTGCCTCAGGGCAAACTGGTACAGCCAAAGAATATATTTCTGACTGTGCTAGAAAGATGCCCCATGCAAAGTCCATTAGGCAGAACAAACACAGTTCTGTTTTACATGATACGAATGGATTCTAAGGGCACATTAACGCCTTCTTGTAAAAAAGGATCTTCTTTGTGATTGAAATTCCTGAGCATAGTGCACACTGCAGCTAAACTGGGGAGGTCTGCACACAATCTCTCTGTTGTATTTCTGTGGTGAGTATGTGGTACTGCAGCAGACAATTGCAGATGGAACAGTTCAGTCCTCACTGAACGGTGCATGGGATTATATTTTGACTTATAATCTTTTTATAACTTAGCAGAATTGAACTGTCTAGGATTTAAGACATGAAGCAGTATCAAAGATCAGCTTCTGGGACCAGCGTTTAGAAGTTGTCCATTATTTGGCCTAAAGATGCTGTGATGCAGAGCTTCACACTGATACAGTACAAAGACAAAGCATTACTAGGGGATGTTGTATGCAAAATGCTGTAAGAAAGACCAGAGTCTGTCATAGAAAACCTGATATATTTTAGGAAGGTTTCCAACTTTTATTTGCCTTTTTTTTTTATAAAGTAGTAATCTCTTCCACTATTAATATTAGTTATTAAATAGTAGTTGAGAAAACTCATTTTCTAGTTTTCCCATCCCTGTGGGACCAGGCACCTTTGTGACTATGTAGAAGAACAATGCCTAGCAGAGCGAATCCAAGACAAGTGATCATACTATAAATTACTAATAATATTGCTCCACTTCTAGATAAAAGAGAACAGTGGCTGCAACTTCTTAAAAAAAAAAAAAAAAAAGAAAAAGAGTGATTAGATTTTGCTAGCTGACCAATGCATTCCTCTGGGTACCACTATGTTTTTCATTTCATCTAGTGCCTGAGAATTACAATTTTCCCCCAAAGAAGTAACAAATTAAGATTTAACTTTGATTGCAAAATAACAAACCATTTTCTCCCAGAATTTCTCTTCTCTATTGGTTAACCATCCCCAAGTGCTTTAAGCATATATTCTCTGAACTAGAGTTTGGATTGAGGAATGTTTTCCATAGACCCATCATGGTTATCTGCCAGCTGTGCTGGTTTTCTTTCCAGAAGTAAACAAATTACTATTGCTATATGTTTAACTTCTCTTTCTTGGGTAACCTTCTCCAGAGTGAAACAGTGTTAGTTTAAGGTGAGAAAATGATGAAGACATAAATACTCTCATAAATGGCTCTAGAAGGAATCATCACCATGATACAACACTCTCACTAGAATGATGAGCCAAAAGCAGGGATGCTCAGTGTAACTAGTTCTTACTTTTTTCTAGTCCTTAGTTCCTGTCTAGCTTAAGCCACACCTCTGAAAATATAAAGTTGAAAGGGAAATCAATGCTGGGTTGATTTAATAGTGAGATAGCAATTAGAACAGTGACAACAACTTATGCTGGCATTTAGGAACCATTAGTTTGAGTGATGATGTCTATTTATGCATGTAGAAGGTGTTCAGAATTGATCTGTAGGCCTTAAAAATGAGTTACTGGCCTTAGAGCAAGCCCACAAAGTGTGATTGAAAGTATAAGAAGCAAATGGGGAGGGAGAAGAAATATTTCAGAGAAACTTCTGTACCAGAATAGCAAAATGACTAATTCAAACATCATTGGGCAATCATGAAAGCCAGTTAAATAACTTTTCTCCAAAATTATCTGAATTTTTAAAAAGTTCAAAAAATAATATTTGAGTTTATTTCTAAGCTTCCATCAGTTTGGTAAAACAGAAGCTATGCTGTTTCAGCTGGGGTTTTTTTAAGGTTTTGTGATTTTCACTTGCACACAAAAAATTTGTAATTTTTCATCAAATATAACTTTGAAGTGCTGTTGTTCTAAAACCTTTTTTGCAGATGTTTTCTAGATTTTTACCTATTACTCTTTATAGATAAACATTTAAGATGTGATATTACCTTTTTGTAATTATACAATATTCCTATAGGGCAAGGGACCATAAGTAGAATGATAATTACACCAATACAAACAATTATATAGATAGGGTCAAAGCCAAACACTCAAAATTAGAAAGGCTTTTATATTTTGGAAAAATACTAGAACAGCATTGACTCTTACTCATAGTGATGACTTAGTAATTCAGTGTCACAAATTCACCACTCCCTAAATCAGCCCCATAGTTGAATTGGTTGTGATGAGTGCTTTTCAGTGTCAAAAGCAGTTTAGGTGTGAGTTGAATCTGAAAATAAAAATTCATTATTTTTAATATGTGGATGCCGAAGCAAAGCTGTCTTGCGTTTCACTTTGATATTATTGCATGGAGATGCAGCCAAAAAGAGGAACATAGGTAATAAGGACCAATAAAGTCTGCGGAGCACCTGGGATGTGGTAAATAATGAAGAGATCAGCTAATTGATGCAGTGATCTCAATCACTAAGTGGCACCATGTCTTATCACAGGCAAATGTAATACTAAAGGCTGCAATTTGTTACTGTAAGTAGAGGTTTCTTCTCAGGAGAGTGATTCAGAATCAGCTAAACTTGAGTTTCCAGTATAACACTATGAAAAAATTAACCTTTTTCTTCATCACTGATGATCTTGGGCACTACAGCAGTGGTGTTTTTTCTGTTTGGTTGTTTTTAATCAAGGCTAGTCATTAAGAAGAAAATGAAAAGCCTACTCTAATTTAGTTCTCTGAGCAATTAGGTCAGCTGTGCAGAAACAAGCAGAAAGTTTACTACTTCCAAGGATCTAAGTGGGTAGTAAAACGCTGGGAACAGAGTGTGCATCTGCCACGGGCCAGCTCTGCAGCACTGTCCAGCATCTGAGCCAAGGGTCTTGGTGTCAGCTGAGATGCAGGTATTCACAACTCGCAGGGCCAGCCTTGGATCAGAAAGAAGCAGACAGGTTTCTAGGGAGTGGCATTGGACAAAAGGAGAAATGTTTGGTTTATGTGGAAATGCATGGAAAAGTACAAGGTACGGTAATTGTTCAAGGACGTTGCCTTGCCCCTTCTGACATCTCAAGATTGGCATAATCACTGTGATTTTGAGTTCTTTCCATCACATGAACATGACAGCTATATAAAGTCAGAGCGCCATACCAACTGAAATTCTCAACTAACTGTATCTTCTCACTTTTCCTGTTTGATACTGTGGACCAGATAATCCAATATTACAAACAGATGCATCCTAACAGATTTGATGCTCATTTGTCTTTGAGAGCTGACCACGTTGGGCTTGCCAGCCTTGACCTTTGAAGCCTAACACACAAAACACTACTGCAAGTTCAGGAGAGGTGGTGAGGTAAAACTCAGCAAAGATGGAGAAGAAATGCGTGAAGATCCTGAAAATCCTGGCCCTGTAGTTATGGTTTAAATGGAGAACTAATAGCAAACTGTCTAACTGCAACACAAAATCTGCAGTGCAAAGCATATTCTCTGCAAAGAATTAAGCTTTTCATGTAATGCCAGTGCAGATAGTCTGACTTAAAATTGAGTTCTGCTTTAGTTCCTCTTTCTCTCCATTCTCTTTCATTAAATTGGAACAGAGAAAATGGTATCTGAGGTGGTCAAAATGAGTACTCTGTATAATTGTTTCTGCATTTGTTAATCCAATGCATTCAGAGATTCATTGCCCCAAGCATCTGAAATGCACTGCCTGCTTCAAGAGAAGTTTCCATGTCAACTACTTAGATGGGCAAAATTCTCTCCATTCATTGACTTGACTGGTTTTTTTTCCCAGAGTGTATTTGAGGGAAAAAAAGCTGCTTTTCATAGTCACGATTATCTGTCATGACTATACCTCTTACTTTCTATTTTATGGGACGGGTAGAATGGTGGCTGCGAAGAAGCTACTTCCAGAAGTGGAAATTGCATGCAACCCTATTTCTCTCCATGACAGTGCATTATGTCGTGGAAAGTGCAACTGTTTTAAGCACAGCCAGAGTTTAGGTCCAAGTGACTTCTGATATCCTATGGATCACATATTTTAGCATCCACCTTGCTGGACTTTGCATCTCAGATGGCGAAAAGGTGGCCACCCCATCTTCCCTCACAGTGAAAACCTGTTCAGCATGACTAACACTTAATTCAAAAGGCTCCCCAGATTTTGTCTTGTGTAGCTGACATGTAGCATAGGAGAGATTAAAAAAGACTGGAATCCAGGGGCAGAGGAGATCTGATCCAAAAGGCAGTGGGCACAAATTGAAACACCAGAAATTCCCTTTAAATATAAGAAGAGCTCTTTTAGGATGAGGGTGACTGAGCACTGACACGAATGCCCAAAGGGATTGGGGTGCCTTTATCCTTGGAGATACTCAACACCTGGATTAGCTGATCTCCACAGATCCCTGCCAGCCTCAGCAGGTTTGTTGTTTTTGTGATTTAATATTCTAGAGTCCTGTGCAAGGTCTCCTGTAAAGTACCTGTGTTTTGAAGAGTAACAGGGAGAATAAAAGTGGTATTTAGTATGAGAAGTGTGGGGAGGTTTGCAAACATCAGGGGGTTTTCAGCTTTAGAAGTTTAATATGGATGTGCTGAGCACCTCATTTCTTGATTTATATATGAATGCAAAAGTACATTAGACTAGATTTTGAGGAGGACTGAGTGCATGACAATTTCTTCTTTAAATACCTATGGATCTTTAGTGGATTGTCTTCAGCTGTCTTCACTTTTTACAAAAATTTGAGCAAACATATTTCCTGGTCCCATACTTCTGGAAAATCAAAAATGCTATTTTTGTTGTAAAGAACAGTATCATATGAATTTAGTAATCAGCGATAGTTAAGCAAAAAAACTGAATGTCAGAATATTGGTAACCCAACTGCAGGTTAAAACTATACCAGACTGTTCATATCCAAGTAAAAACCAGACTCTTTCCCCACAAATTGATCATAAATGAAACGAAAATACAACATTTTGTTCTACAGGCTACATGTTTAGTTCTACCTGACTAGTATGAAGTGACACTATGTTAGCAGAAAAGGCTCAGCTTATACGTGGTGAAACAACAGTTGTTCCACTTCTGTATTCTGTGAGATGTTTATCTGATCAGTCCACATCATTTTCTCCAACAGAAAGTCAAGGAGTCAGGGAGGGCTTAAAAGAAAAATCAGCTGACAGATGATCTGTCTTCGGGACATGTACAGTATGGTACTTTTTACACTGTCCAAATTCAGTTATTTATCTCTACCTTAAGTAAGAAGGAATCAGGAAATTTTTTTTTTTTTTTTTTTTTAAGAATCAAGATGGAATAAATCAACTTTACAAGGAGGCAGTGAAAATTTACTGCTGGTTATTCAACTGCCAGCTAAGTCTGACATGGAGTCCTACTAAAACCTAGCCTGGGCTTTTTCAAGAACTTCAAATTGCTTTTTCACAGATATGAATCTATACATTTAACTAGTTATGCTCACTGCACTTTGGCTATGTTCCTTGCTGTAACATAACCACCCAAGGTATGTTGGTAAAATATCCAGTGAGGAAACCACTGTGTCTTAACTTGCAAGATGTGCTAAGCAGATAAACAACATCTTTTCTAGAGTGATTAATAAAATGGCAGTGATGAATGACATGACAGCCACTGGAGATTAAAAGAAAAAATAATGGAAAAAGGTTGAATTTGGAAAAGCTAGATAAGGCTTTCTGGGATAAGTGTTTGTGGGAACTGTATACAAGGAATATGAGAGCTGTGCTTTCCATTCCCCATTACATCTGTTTTGGTGTGCAAAATATCCATTCTTCAGCCTTAATTCTCTCACACCAATGGAAGGCACCTTGGAAAGAAGACTGAATGGGTCAAAATATTGATCTTAGATACTGTGGAAAATAAATGAGGGATTTAACTTTAGCAGCTGGATAAGGGAGGAATTGATTGGGAAAGAATCTCAAGAATGGAGGTGAGATAAAGAGAAGGTATGACATGATGCAGAATGTGGGGTCAGCAGGGTCAGACCCTCTGTATGTGCTCCAATAATTCTGCCGGAGTGAGACAACAGCCTGTTTCTGAAGGCTGACCATCCAAAGCTGCTTCTATTTGTCTTCAGTTCCTACAGAAAGAAGTAGGTTCTTTACATAGGGAGAGATGGGAGCTAAGTTCTCATTTAAGTAACCTTAGGGTGATGCTGTATAGTGCCCTCTGATTGTTTTTCAACAGCTGGTAGTCTTCAGGCAACAGCTGTCTTCTCACTTCTCTCACTTCCCTGGCTCTTATCTCTATAGCTTCTGCTTTTGGCCCTTATCAGACATCAAATGTATCAGGGGCTTGTAACAGAGACGACTATGAGGCAGAAAGAAAAGACATGATAAGAAATGTTTATGAAGAGTGATGCTTTCATAAGATACTGCTCTTCCTCATGTAAAAGAAAGGCAAGGTCCAAGAGATTGCACTGAGGTGGTTTGCAGCCTTCATGAAAGGATCATTTAGCCTGCCCCCCTCAACAGCAGTGACTGATTACAGCTCTGCCACTGGTCCCCACTGTGGTTTCTGTGCACAGTCATCCTTTTGAATCTCTGTGTACAACTACCAGAGGAACTGGTTAAAACAACACAGGCTCTAATGCAAACTCTGCACGCCGCACCCAGCTCTTAACCATCCATCATCACAAGTTATGACCATTGTGAACCGCAGTTCAGATAAGAGCAGCTCATGAATAATGAACAGCTTGATAACCTGGGCCAAATACATAGTAGTGAATGTGTATTTTGAAGGGCCTGTAGTTACAGAGCAGTTCCCTTTGTAGGAGGCACCAATTTCAATAGCTCTGTTGAGTCTGACAGCAGAGAGCTCTGGAGCCTGTGCAGATGCTAAACTGAGCAGCATCCATGAGTAACTGTGCCATTTGACAGTTGCAAGATTTACCTCCATCATAATAGGCCTAATCACAGTGTTCCACAGAATAGATACTGAAAGATGTGAAGCTGCGGCCCTTAAAAATCCTAAATCTACAAATTACATCTCAACAAGTAGGGTTACAGGGCTTTTGCTTCAGAAGCAGCCTGGCCAGTGGCCTGCAGCAGAGGCAGAATGTGCCCAGGTCAGCAAGCACCATGGTCAGACAGATCTGGGAGAGGTGTAGCCACTGAGAGGAGGCCACTTCTGTCAGCCAGTCTGCTTTCAGTCACAGAGGAAACTTCTTGCAGCAAAGCAGCACTTTGTGCCTTGGATTAAGTCAAATATAGTTGAAATGAAGAAAGCTTGCAATGCCTCACATGTGCCTACAGAAAGATGCCTCTCAGAGTCAAAACAAACCCTGATGCATCCTACTGTTATTGGAAGTACAGAAGACACCACTTTTAAGTATTGCTATTAATGAATTATTTCATTATTCAGTAATTCTTCAGTAGTAGCACTGACTTTAGGATATACTAGATCTGTTTAGGGCTCAGAGTAACTGATAACATAATCACTCAATTTCTTCTCACTTTTGCACCAAGAATCTTGACTTGCTATCAATTTTACCTTCAAACCATCCCCCTGCTGCCCTCTGCTCTCTGAAAACACACTGAAATCTAAAGTTTCAGACATTCTAGGAATCTTTCCTGATTCTTTTTTTTTCCATTCTCTGAGAAACCCGATCCACCAGAAGGGTGGGAGAGCTTATTGTTTTTTCGTCTGACATCTGGATTTCATTAGCAGACTCATGCGTGCTGAATCAGGAATGGGAGCTCAGAAGAAAGCAGATGAGAGTTAAAATTACGTTAATGCTAAAAAAAAGCTCCCTTCTCCAACTTTGCAAGCAAACACGTGAGTCACACTGTGAGCTCAGCATAAGTACTACAGCCATATTAGCTGTACCCACTAATATTGGATAAATCACACCTCAAGCAGCTCAGTGTTCTCAAGGAGAACATTGTGTTATTTACTTATGTATGTCAGTGTGTAAAAAGACCCCAACCAAACCTTTCCAGTAGTTTCATGTTAATACCACTACTTTGCAGGTTTGTAGTAAGTGTCTCCTGTCTTCTATTTAAATAAATTCAGTATAGTATGAAAGGAAATAATTTATCACAAACCAACCATAAAATTACAGTGAAGATTTGCTGCTTAGGAGACTTCTGTAAACAACAGCAGCAAGAGAGACCAGGTTTTTTTTTAAATTTTCCAGGAGTGTTCGCAGTGGCTGAAAAGTCTGACTGTTATTAATAAGCATAGCTTTCACTGCAGAACAGCAGAAATAGAAGCAGTAACTGTGCTGTACACGGTGCTGCACTAACAACCTCTGGATGACTGAGAGAGCTCATCTTATTTGCTAAGGCCGATAGTTGCTGGCATACAATATCCACCTTTACAACCTACTTTATCCTTCTTCTCCCTCCCAGTGCAGAACATCTGGCTCCCAGACCTCGAGTGCCACGCTATCTAGTCAGACAGCCCTGTCTTCTACAGGCTCTAAGAGAATGAGGAGACTCAAAGTGTCATTTGTGTCTGGGTCACACAGAGAAAGGGGGATTGACAAGAAGCTTTTCATGATGTTTCATAAGATCAGATGAGCCTAGGATAAGGAATCTAGCAAAGTTACAAAATGGTAAAAAGCTGAGAGGGCAGTGTGATTACAGATACTGCAGAAATGCTGAAAGGAAAAAAGCTGGAGAAAAACATGGAAGTCAGGCTTTGACACTTCCCTGCAAGTCACCTCAAGAAAACTTGACACATAGCATTGTGACAGGCCTCTATCCTCTCTTGAGGGCTTCACCTACACATTTGAGGACCACAGGACATCACATAGGATACAACTGTGTAATATACTTAAATTAGCTGAAAATTGATAGAAATTTTGAGTCACTAATGCAAAACTGACTAGCATGCTGTAAAACCACAATATAGTTAGTTTCCTTCGTGTAAGAGCACTCTGTGCTACCTCAGGCGATAAGGATACAACTTTTCCTGAGAAAGGTACATGCCTGTGGCAGGTGATATGCAGGTGAATACGTATTTCCCATCACATACCTCAGGACAGGGATGAGGCCCTTTATTTATACAAGTAATTCTTTTCAAAGTAACTGGACAATTCATGGGCTTGATTTGATTTTCCTCTTTCTCATGGTTTGTGCAAACACTTCGACCAGTGGCAAGTGCAGCACAAGAGCCGCTGCAACCATTTTCGGTGCTGGTTTGTCCCCAAATAAAGTGTACAGAGAATCTGGTCTAGGGAGAGCTGACATACAGGAGGATTTTTTCCATGATTTTTGAGAAAACTTATGAAGACAGCAGTGAGGTTTGTCTTTTTGTTCCAATCTATTGAACTTCCTTAACTGGAGTTTACAGAAGCTCTAATTTGCTATAGAACAAATAGAAAAATGAAGAAATACAAAATGCAGGTTTGGAATGACTACTATTACATTTTGTTTTGTAAAACTATTTAAACCAAAGCCACCTTTCTACTGAAATGATGAACCTCCTTCGATCTTCTAGGAAAGCCTTTTTGTTTGCCATTTATTTGAAAGAAGCCTTTCTCTTCCCCACTTTTTGCTCTTCTAATTTTTTCAACCGTGTAATCAGGAGTTTGGGAATAAGAGAAACATGACTTCTATATAAAATCATCTCAGAAGCTACCTCTGCTCTCATGAAGCCTTCTGGGGGTCTCCTTTCCTTAAGCTGCCCACGTAAGGCTGGCAGGGCAGCGTTTGGGAGGGCTGAGTGTGCACTTGGGCTGGCTGTTCTTGGCTGCCAGGTGCTGTGGGCAGCCTGGCTCAGGTGCAAGTATTCATTTGCCTGGGCTGTTTTTGCAGCGTTTTAACTATAGCTGCACACCTGCAGTGTGGTTTAAAATTAGAAATTGACTTGAAACCAGTATTTTGTATGTGAAATCTTTGAACCTGGGAAATGTTCGGGGTTACTCTGAACTCGATTTCAAGATTATAGCTTGAGACTGTGTCAAAGACTAGTTGAAATGTGTTATTTCTCTGCAGAATGAAAAAAGAATTATTTACAGGGCTCATTACACAGAAGATCTCAGAAGGTGCTGCTGTACTCCTATGCACATTTCTGCATACTCAGGAAATGAGTTAGAAACAAAGAGTAGCAAGTTTCTTGTGGAAAATCATTCACAAATCTGAGGACAAACTAGTTATCAAGATTATGTAATTTCCAAAATGTCTGCTGTGGCTGCTAAAATCCCCAAATGTTTCAACTTAAGTGCCTGTCTGTGGGCTTTATTGCTTTAGCTAGTAATTTGGCATTGGCCAGGCTCTGAAATAAAAGGCTTATTCTTTGTTTTCTCTAATTACTATACAAACATTTTAGCTTTCCTGCCAAATGAAGGACATTTGGAAAAAAGATGTCTTAAAACCTTTTTTCTCAAATTTTTTTGTCTTAAAAGAACAGCCTCTACAAACCTGGGAAACACCTCTTTAAGTAACAATCTTCTATCAGTGACATGACTGATAATTTATAGCATAAAATATAAAATGTTAAGGAATGAAGTTTACACTAAGTTTACCCCAAGCCTCATGCCTATGAAGCTGACATTCCCTGTGTCAGCATAGCACAGGCTTGTGTTCCTGATCCATGCAGTGCTGCCTTCTCTCCTGCTTCTCTCTCTGTCTCATAGGCAATCTGAAGGATATCTGCAATCCTACCAGGCACAGATGCCAATAGCTACCTGAGAAACTCTGTTCACATCTCATAGTAGACCTTTCTATAGCTATGAAAGGAGACATATTCAAATATATAAGGCTCCTTCTACATTTATTGATATAAGCCAGATACAGCAGAATGCCACCAGTATTTGTGCTACACCAGGAAAATGGAACAGGGATTAGCTTCCATTTAGTATCTTAATTTCTTGAAGGAAGTGATACAATGGGAGGGACAGGCAGGACTGACTAGTACATGCTGACAGCAGGAAAATGAGGGGGGCCCCCTGGGCTGGATTTGTGCCCTGACAATCTACTGACTGTCCTGGGACAGCCAGGAGAGCAGGGAGGGGCTGAGCTGCCCCTGTTGGCTGTTGCCAGCAGAAACTGCTGATCTGCCTTTAGCCATTTGCTCTCGTTCACTGCCTTTGCTGTTTGCCAGCTTCCTCCTCTGGACCGTAACTTAAAAGGAAAAGGGAGGGAGAGACAAGGCAGTTCGTGCCCCTGACAGGCACCTTCTCCTCAGCAGCCAGAACATTTCCCATTTCCATGACACCATCCCAGCCTCTGCTCAGACTTTGAAGGCCTTCTGTAACTGGGCATGTGGTTTATCAGAAAATGCATTTTCATTTTTGAGAAACCGGGAAACAAGGTTCTGCTAAAACTGGGAAAAGGAGTTGAAAGATTTATACATTTGGCAGATGTGAAAATTTTTGGAATTTCAAACCAGAAACGCCAAGATATGTGTGTTCATTTGGGGTAAATTAAGCTTTCGAAACATTTCCAAACAAATTATGGCAAAACAAATTCAAGCCATTGCAAAGTGAAAAGCTTCCACTTCAGGTGTTTGCTTCAACTTTTGCTTTTTCAGCTGATCAGCTTGTTGAAACATATTTCCTAGAGAAAATTTCTTTGGGAAAAAAAGTTATTTGATTAGTTTTTAAAATATAGATTAAATGAAGCTACCTTTTTACAGAAAGTATTTGTGTACGGACATTTTGACAAGTGGCAAGTTTAGGGGGGCCTTTTTCTGTATTTGATATTGTAATAAATGCCTGTTTGCTTCTACTTTCATGTTTTAGCAGTATTGTATTTTGCAAGAGTATTTTATTTAAAAGCACAGTGAGGAAGGATTACAGTAGATATTAGAGCTGGGAGACAGAGATCTTGAAGAACAGTGATGTCTTATTGCAGAGCACGAAAATTTAGTTAATTTTCATAAAGGACATTCTGATTAAATTTGATGGGGACATTGGGAAATCACCAAGTCCAATCTCCTACTCAAAGCAGGACCAACACTGAGTTCAGGTCAGATTTACTATGACTTTGTCCAGTCAGATCTTGAATGCTTCCAAGCATGAATAGAAATTCCACAACCTATATTTCACACTAAACCAAAATACTTCTATGAAGCGAGAAAAAATGATTCATTTAATTTTCCATTATTCACTTCTTATCAGTGCGAATGAGGAATTGATAAACTTAGTGTGGTTTGACCTGGTAGTTCTCTCTTTAGCTTATCTATAAATCAGCTTGTGGAGGGCTGGAAACCAGACTTTACCTTCCCCCTCAAGAGGAATGCTCTCAGTACTAATTTCCAAGCTAAACACCTAATTATGGTTTATCAGGAGTTTTACTGCAAACTAAGTACATACTAAATTGTTAGTAAACAGAGATCATATTTAGACCAATGCAATAGCTATGTTCAGTCTACTTCAAAGGAGTTTATAAATGTCTCTCAGTGACTTGCACAGGATTTGGATCTGGTTTATTGTGCATGGATTTTAAATATAAATTATGCATGTTTAAGATAGTGAATTGTAATGTTAGCGTGCAGATATTCAATAGCAGAGGCTGAGAGGTGCTTTGGGATGTTCTCCTCACTCGTCCCTGGACAGGATCACTGGTGCAAATCGTGATGTATGTTTATCTACACTGCTCTGAAAGCCCTCCAATGATCAGGAGCCTTCTCTGGCACTCTTTCCAGGCCTCAGCTAGAGCAGCCTAGCTGAAGTCCAGTACTGGACTCATTAGCTGTGGCTGTGGAAAACAAACTGTGCCCTTCATGTGAGGCCTTCTACATATTTGCAAATTTTTAATGTGACTTTTTGTGGGAACAAACAACACTGGTTCTTCAGTCTTTCAACACAAGTCACGTTTCAGAGACCTCAAACAGATTTTTCTCCTCTCCACTTTACCCTGAATTTCTGTTCCCAGCCTGGAGCCAGAGGAGGCTTTATCAGTGCTGAAACCTTATTCAGTTTAAATGCCAGGTATCCTTTGGTTTTGCATTTAAACAGTATTCTTTTCCTGATATCCACCTTGTTGCCAGTTGGCTTGAAATTATCTAGATAGTGAATACGCAAATGAGATTCAAAAGTGATTAAAAAGTAGTTGGAAAACCTCAACGGAAAGAAATGCCATTCTGTGGTGGATGATCCAAGACCTGTCACACAGCCCATTGGTAACGATCACACAGGACCTGGCACTCCACTCCAAGGCCACTGCAAAGACCAAGCAAGCATTGCTCTCTTACAGCATCTGCCTTTATCACCTCTGATTGCACTGCATTTCCCACAGGGATAAAACAGACCCGTTTGAACTCGTATTAGTGTATAAAGACTGAGCCACAGTAACAATGGCTTAGTCATGGGCCTGAAGGAGGAGTTTGGTTTTGGCTGGACTTCCAGACTTTTGGGAATGTAATGTCAAGTAGTGTGCTAGACAGGAAAGGGGCACAGACACAGTTTGCTAGGTATTTTCTCTTTTCTTTTTCACTATCTAACTGCTCATATTTTGGTACCTTAGGGTTCAGTATCTTCTTTTCAAGGCCTCAGTTTATCAAACAACTGGACATAAACGCCACATACTATAGAGACAGCTTTAAAACAAGGACTTTGGGAACATGCTCTCAAAACAGGGCCACTTGGATCCCCTCTACTCACGTACAGCCATCTGAGTTATTTGCCTCTGATGAATGGTTTGAATCCATGACATGCACAGTTTATTGAGAATTTCCAAAATAGTGCACAATGGGTAGTTTTTGATCTTTCAGACTCTTACACAGTTTACATTTCCAGAGGTAAGATGGATGTGACCAAATTATAGCCCACTATACTTTGGTTACAAGATTTCTGCAAGTCTTCACAATAAAAGTAGAAATTATCTGAGAAAATAGATTCAGCTAATCTCAGAAATGCTGAGAAAACTTGGCAGAGCTAAGTTCAGGCATATGAGAACAAAAAATAACAGCCTGCAATAAATTTTGCAGTATATTTAATATCACGGAGTTGTCAAAGTGGCTCCATGTGAGCAAAAAAGAATTTCAAAATCTTGGCCAAGTCCAAATCATCTACAATAGTTTAATGCATTAATTTCTGAATGAAAAAATAGGAATAAATGAAAGTAGTATGTTGTGTATAAACAGGACTTTTGAGAGCCTTACATTTTTCCAGTATCTTGTAATGTAGCATTTCGGTATGTGCATAAGTAATTGCAGAATGAACACCTGAAAGCTACAATTTCTTATAGACCTACATGGAGGTGAAGAAATATGCATGATCCAAAATGGAGTAATGTACCTAAATGTATTTCAAAGCTACAGAATGAAGGGGCTGGACATACAGATTTTTTTTCCTGGAGTGTCACACGTAGTTTAAAACCAATTACATATAGCAGAGATTGAACACCTTTTTCCTCCTTGTAATACAGGTTAGCAGGTTCTCTCTCAGCACTGATCTTACTGACACCAGTGCTGCTGCACCAGATGTAAGTTTAGCTGTTGTTTTCTTTTATTATGTGTCCCACGTTTTCATTTTTACCTCTGCAAGAAGAATATTAATTTTGGTGATTCAAATAGTGCTTTATTCATATCAGGGATTCCACTGTCAGGAATTTACTAACTCTCTGGGCCAACAGAATTGGAGCATAAATAGGAGAGACCTGTAAAGCACCCAATTAAATGCCAGCAAGTATACTCTGATCAAAAACTACTATGGAACCTGAAAAATTGAGCCCGTACAGGGTGTTAGAGTCCTCCAAGAATGGGGAGATTAACCTCTCATCCTGTAACCGAGTAACAATAATGATATTTCACTCAGTTCAATAGAGAAGACACATTTATTTGGAGGCCATCACACAATATCCAAAAACATACTGTAAAATGTAACAATTGTCACAAACATTTTCAGAGTGAATGTTAGGATTTTCTAAGGTCTATAATCACCTTTAATTCCAGAGCTCTTTGAAACCTTACCTTTACTTTAAGAGAAAGATAAATTCCAAGAGGTTTGTGTTTGTTTTGCTTTTCAAAAAAAAATTACAATTTCTGAGCTAAAGCCCAGAAAGTTAAATTCTGTCCATCTTTGTAGAGATGCTAGCTTGTTCCTCATTGCCATCTTAGTCAGCCTTCGGTACCTTGAGAAATCACAGCTGTGAATTCCTTGAATGTTATGCACCTTTGGGATCCTTGCACAACCATAAGGCACAAGACAAATCAGATGAATGTTTCAGGCATGAGAGTTGCTCCAGTCATACAGCGAAATAGCTGCCTGCTGAGCCAGCTCTACTGCCAAAGATCCACTCTATCTGACCACAGGGAGGGACAGCTTCAGGGCAGCATGATCTGGCAGACCAAGCTATGGACTAAGAAGAAAGGACTAAACTCAGCTTGACACTGATTTCTTCCACATCCTGCATGAAACCACAAAAGCAAATCTATGCAAACTCAAGCAGCCACAGCAATTACCTACTGCTCCCACTGACTTGAATATGTGTTCTCAAGGCACTTCAGTTTTACAGGATCTGCTTCAAAGATCACTGTTGGCAGTGGAAAGACTCCCACTGTTGGCCACATTAATATGGACCATGCCATGCGTTTCAGCCACAGACTTAAACGTGCAGTGCAAAAAGAGACTATATAGTTTCCCATTACACATATGTCTGCAGCAGTATGTCTGTACTTCTGTGAGCATGAGCATGCGTTTTCCTCTGTAAGTACGATGTAAAATTGGGAAACTCATTGTGCAACATTCTCTGTCTCCCAGAAACTGGGATAAATAGTGGCAGTGCACAGGAATTTGACTGCCGATCAGTGATATTTGCCCACTTCATTTTCCCACAACACCACTATGAGGTAAGGGTTCCTTGCCTGTGCAGAAATTTGCAGGAATTATCAGAAAGCTTTTTTCAATGACCTTGGCATTGGCACAGTATTTGAATACAGTTAGGACAGAAATACCAGTAGATGGAACTGCTGCTTGGCAGAAACACCAGGCAGAGCAGTTTGAAAATTCTGAATACAGACATGCTTTGCTGGAGCTCCAAGCTTGGACTTCCATTGCTGTCTTTGTGCCCAAATTAACAACTGGAATGACATAAGCAATATATGAGGTCTAGGATTTGTATATTTACTTTCCTAAGTAGATTTTTGAAAAATGACAAAGGTTCAATCACTCAGCAACATCTCAGAATGTGAACTAAGTATTTTATTTACAAATGTCCGCATAGACTGTATCTAACACCATACTCCATTATTCTATACTTTCTGCATATTAAACTTATATGATAGGTCTGAGTTTAAGTTGATGACATCATGGAAGAGCAGTCATGTCAATAACATTCATACAATTTAAAGGAGCAAGATTCATTTTGTATAGGCTACACTTGATACAAAGGAACCCATTGTTTATATTTTATAGGATTTAAAAACAAAGATACAGTGATAATGGGTGAAAAGAGAAAATGTAGCTTTTTTTAAAAGGCCTTCTAATAATTTCTACACCTGCTATATAAAAAGAAGTCATAAAGTATCATATATCTTTAATATTACTGGCCCAGAATTCATTGGTTTTTGTGCTAGTAAGGGAAAAACCCCCTATGGCTACCATGCATATGTATAGTACCTTTGGGTACACAAATGAGTATAAAAAGCTTTGACAGATCTATATACATACATATATATATATATATATATATATATATTTATATATCATGCAATCGACCACTAGTAAACCAGATAGGAAAAGTACTCTCATTCCTTACCTTCCTTGCTATTTAAAGAGAAAGATCTTGTTTATTTTTTATGGCACTGCCAATGATCATTTAAGAGCAGCGCTATATAAAGAACACTGCTTTTAACCTTTATTCTCTACACATTTTTCAATTAATTCAAGTCAATGAGAATTCTATATGTATAAGAACATCAGAGAGGTATGAGTAAGATGTTATTTTCTAAGCCACTGAAACTCACAAATTAGTTTGGGAAAAAATGTAGGTATGCTATAAAGATGATACTAAAGATAAGTGCTGGGGTTTTTATAGACACAATTATTGCAACAAACAGCTTTTTGCAAATGTAGGCAAATTGGAAATGATGAATCACAGTCATAACATTGCTCTTATTTCTGGTAGTTTCTTAAACAGAAAAACCCACTATCACTATTTATGACAAACTACATGCTAAAATGATAGAAGTTGGCTAAATCTCATTTCTATTTTCAAACAGATAGTTGTCGACACAATATTAGGCAAACTGCAGATACCTGAGGTACTTAAATACTAAAGCTGGCAATTTTTATTTATAATTATTTAACGTCCTGGAATATGTTTATCACTTAAGATATAAATCTGAACTGATACATGCATTTTCCTCTACTTTTACTACAACAGAAGAACTTATCTTTTCAATGGTAGTAACAGGCAGAACAAAGGGAGGATATTAAGTCCTAAAGTTGTTACACAATTTCTTTGCTATGCAGAAAAAACTTCATAAACCACCCCATTTCCAAATGTGTTTCTTACTAGGCAGTTTCATAAAAACAAAAGAAAAATACTGCATGATTTACTGATATGCATTTTGTCCAGATCAGATTAGTTTATCTCTTTTCTCTATCCAAGTTTAAGTACTTTAAAAACACATAGCTATAGCCCTTTTTCTGGTAGGCTTTGCTAAACAACTTTTATTTTTGACAGCACTAGCAAAACCAAGCATCAAACCCTAAGATATAAAGCTGTGCATATCATGTTCAAATTAAGAAATCAGTTATTGTCAAAAGCAGTAGTAACAAATGGAGACTTTATGACAAAAGCCTGATCCTGCCATTGGTGCTCCCTTCTTGTGCACAACGTTTTCAAGGTTTTGAACATAACTTGTGTACACAGGGTCATCCTCCTTAGAACTGTCCTCAAACTAGGATAACATAAGGAAAGTGTGTATGTTTCTGTGAATGCTTAACTCCGTTTTTCTTCCAAGAAAGCACATGCTGATCAAACCATAAAGCACTTGCCTGTGTTAGAAGAAATCTCCAGTTAAGCAGAATCAATTTCATATCACCTGTCCCTTAACTAGCATAAACAGAAACGTGCACACACAGCAGAAGGCCCTGGCCAGCTCTGTTCTGGGATGCCACGTGTATGTGTGGTTGTGCATGTGCAAGGAGATGAAAAGCACAAGAGAACAGCCGTGAGAAGGACTGGGGAATAGAGAGTCCGTGTAATTTTTATGAAGAAACTGAGAAAACCTGGCTTGGTTAGTCCTGCAGAATGAATGCTGAGAGAGGATATGATTGCAGTCTATTAATACATCCTGAGATAAACACCAGGGAGGGATAAGAGCTATTTCAGTGGAGGACGATGTTGGCAGGAGAACAAATGACTATAAAGTGGCCGTGAGTTACACTCATCTTAGATATTGGACGATTTCTAGTTAGGAGAGGACTGCAGCTCTGGAGCAGCTTCCCACACCAGCAGTAGCAAGGACAAAATATTGAAATGCTTCCCAAGTAAAACCTGATCAGTTTTCGAAAGGGGCTATATGATATGGCCGCCTGTAACCATAGACCGCATGTGGTCAGCGAGCAGATGTTTCCCTGTCCTGTGTTCCTTTACTCATTCCTCCCGAGCTCACAGGGCAGTCACACAGTATGCCAGTAGGAAGTCTTTCCACTTCCTGGTTCACAGAGAAATGGAAGACTTTACAAATTAAATCTGAAAAGAAATTCTACAGGATGTGCAATTTAAGAGAATTAGTGTTCCTACACAGCCCTTAATTGTTCATAGCTCCTGGATTTCTCTCTGTGTGTCTTCAATTTTCACGAACATGTTTAATCCCTAGTGCCTCAAACCATAAAAATACCTATGAAATAAACAATGCATTACTGCTCCAACACTGACACGCTCACTTGGGACCATCTGTGCGAGCTGCAGCTTGCACACAATGATTGTCAAGAGGCCTATTGCATTCATTTGGTTTCTCACCCTGCACAGCAAAGCACAGCCATCCACCCCCAGTCCAGCAGTTTCTCACTCTGCCATATATTTAGTAGCTGGAGTCTCAATCCTCTTGTTAAGTAACGTATGCTATTACATGGTCCTATCCTTACATTCTTCTGTAACATGCTAAATTAAGTAGATTAAACACAGAAGTATATAAACCAGAGTACTTTGGATCTCCTAGCAAAGAAAATTTCACACTTTTTTCCTAAAGAAATTCTTACTCAGTCTACATCAAAATAAGAACAAGTAAAAATATTTTCAAGTGCCACACCCAAGACTGCAAATGTAATTTCATTCCGGAGCTTTCATTAGAATTAATGAAAGATATACAGCAAATGTAATAAAGTTAGCCTATGCATAACAGCAAGAGGAACACACTCAAAGCTCATCTGATGTTAGACTTGATTTCATGCTGACCTTGCCCTGCTGGCAGATGTTTTTCTGCCTGTGTTTTGGTTTATAAATGTCTGACATCCTCAACAGTAAATTAACTGTCATTAATTTTGTGCAGATTAATTCTGCTGAAAGTCACACAATAAGAGGATAGGAGGTTAAAGTTATAACGAACTGGATGCTGGTAATGTCCACATCTGTGTTTTAAGAGTATTGGCAGCATTTAAATTTCCTTGGGACTCTACATAGGATGTTGCTGAAATTGTGAAAGTTTAAGCCAGCAACACAACTGCATCCAGCTGAAACTTGAGAAAATTAAGAAACCTGGTACACTGTGCTTGGGAGCCTCAGGAAAAAAAATAATTTGCAGATTGGCGAGTGGTTTTAGTGCACACTGGTTTATACCTCTTCTAGAAGGAAATAAATATTGCCAGCTTTGCGACTACAGAAGAGTTCTAAGAGTCAAAGACTATCACATTTTGCGAAGTATAGCAAACCTCTTCTGTAAGACAAAAAATATTTTGCACCCAAAATACCTGGAGCTTGTGTTACTGTAACACTGATTTGAAGGTCTCTTCGAATTTCTGTAACAATTTCTTCTCTTTTAGCATATGTAACTTGTTCTACTAAGTGCCATTGCCAAACTGAATACGTGGACCCCTGCCTGATAGAAAATTACAGAGTAGCCATTTTTAAAGTTACCAGAATCTTACTCTTGTGCCTAGATTAATGTCTTCTGTAATACTTACAAGGCAAATGAAACAGTGTATTTTGTCCATCAGCATTGTCATAAAAAATAGATTAAAAGAACACATGGTCAGCTTGGCACTTTGTCAAGATACTTCTTCGGTGTTACTCAGGCTAAAGTATTTCAGTCAAATTCTGTGTTGCTAAATCAAGGAATGAAGGAAATCTTGATGCAGATTTTTTTCAGAATATTATATATTCCTTACCTGTGGGCAGTCTTTGATGTAGTGTCCCTTGTTAAAGCAGAGGTGGCACAGGTAGTTAGGAGGGGGCCTCTTGCTGGGTTTTCTGGCTTCTGAAGAAAGGGATAGGTCAGAGAAATGCTCGGTGAGGGAGCTTAACCCATCCACAATGTTGTTAAGTGAGCCATAAGGTGATGCACTCTTGTAGAGACTGCTGCTCAGAGCCTGCAAAAGAAAACAAATAAGTCACATGCAACACAGTACTGTATTAAGGATTGTTCTGAGGGAGATCTGAATAGGGGATGGACAAAAATAGCACCAAAAAAAGTGATTCTTTTTTTCTTAGGAACATAGCTGCATATTTGAGGGGAGCAATATACAGGCTATTAATAAGGAAGTTTCACGAAGGCAGTGCAGTGGAGCTGGTCACCCCACTGCTGAGGAAACTACCGAGCTTGCCATGGTTCTCTTAGTCCAACCTTTCCACAGAGCAATGATTGCTTTCTTGTGTTTCACCATAATGCATTCATAGCACAGTTAGATTATGCAGGCAAAAAGCTGAAAGAACAACTCACAAAACAGAACCCTTTTGTGTCCAAAACTACTTATGCAAAGAATACTGAAGTCAGGGAAAGGAAAAGAATGCCAAGAAAAATGCAAAGTAACTTCCAATTTCCAATCTGGTTAATCAGACAGTCAACACAGAGTTCCATGTTCAAATAATAATAAGAAGCATTGAGATCGACATCTGGTTTGGATTTTCTAAGGGGGAACCTGCTGTGCTATAAACATTTCCTGATAAACAGTAAATACCTAGGTTTTGTACTTCACCTCAATAGGATCTTCACTCTCTTAATCTGCAAATCAAAATCAGTAGCTCCTAATTTGCTATTCAGTAGTTTTAGAACAGCAGGAAACCCATCAACACCTAAATATTCTCCCTAATCGAGATAACAAGGATTAATTCACTTTAACTGCTTAAGGTTCAAAAGAAACTGCATAGTGGAGTTCAAAAAGAAAAGAAGAACTCTTAAAAGAATTAACATCCTAATGAATCTCTGTAGAAATAGGACCAACTATTGACTGTCCTTTCCATCCCACATGATGGGACACATTTCACATGGTGTTTCCACCTTAGGTCTGTAATGCTATGCTCATGTAATTCTGGCATCAGAGAATTACTGCTGGCTTATAGGAAAGCAAGGTAAGAAGAGGTCCAATCTGTGCCTCTGTGCTTTAATTCTATTGAATTCGAATATTTCAATGGAGTCTTTATATGTGTTTTCATATGTTTACACGTTTTATATATATTTTGAAGACATGCACTGAAATTGATTTAGAGTTTGTGAAATAAATCTGAAATTGAAATTAAATTAATTTCAGAGATCTCAAACATTCAGAGTGTCTGCACAGCGAGTGCTTTCTGGGTGAGCGCTGCATACAAAAAAAAACCATATCAAAGCTCTAGGCACAAGTACCTGGGTGAGACCAAACTATCCCTGAATCCTACCCCACCACAGATGGTCTACACTGTACAGAAAAATTCAGCCTAATAATCTGCTTCACCCACTTGCACTATAACTGTAGGCAAACACAACATGCTGAGCTCCACTGACCCCTCTGGCAAAGCTGAAGCTGGTGCACAGCAGCAAGATCAATTCAAGAGGCCCCAGAGTGGAATCTGATCTCACATGGGACTTCACATATGTCCTGGCACTAAAACATCCTGTGTAGCATAGTTCTGTGCTGTGCAAGATGATGTGGCTGGGAGGAGAATCAGCCACTTTGTTTCAGGGGTTAAAGCCATAGATTTTAAAAGGAAAAGGTATTTCAGAAACTAATAAAAAGATTTTAGCTGCTTTAGCCATCAAGCAACCAAAGATACCTCCAATGGTCATTGGAATTTATTTTCTAGGATTTATTGGATGCTATTGGAATGAGAAATTCTTGGCATCAAATTTTTAAAAGGAAGGGGAAGTGCTGTGGATGCCAAAATAGTATTAATTGAGGGTCTTCAAGAAATTCTTGTCTCCCTAGAAGCCACTTTCTCTTATATACACTTGGAAAAATATAAAATATTTCTTTTTAAGAGATCTTCTTGCCAAGAGATTCTTAAAGTACTTTACCTGCATTATTCCCATTAGTAACTTTGCAAAGTCCTTATTATCTGATTTTATAGAAGGGTGAAAGTATGGACACGGAACATGTGAAGTCACAAATTCGTCACCTACTTTGAAAATCTGGAATATCTTCTGGGGTCGTAGAATAACTACTGCCCATCAGGAGGCTGCTATTTTTGCCCCCAGGGCCAACTCAGTAACAAACCAAAACACATCTATCTGCAGCCTACAGTGGGCTTTGAATTGGCCACATGGCATGCAGTGACAATGTTTTCTTTCCTATACATCCTTTACACTGAGCTATTGCCCTCATTAAAAGGGAGCGATTTGGAACCACAGCTGGGTATTATGTAACTCATGCCTCCACCAACCCCTCCTGGCACGTTTCAGGTCAGTGCTGAAAAACAAGGTGGCTCACTCTGGCAGCAAACCTTCACAAACTTTTGTTTCAACCGTGGCAGCCAGAAGTTGTGTCAGAGGCTAGGATCCCGTCGGACTATGGGCTGCACTGACACTAAATCATAACCTTAGCAGCCACCAATGGTTCTGTGGCCAAAGTGTGGCACACGGCTGTTAAAGTGGTCACCTGGTTCAGCTGGCAGGGCACTTGTGCAATGCATGCCACAGCTGGACACGGCAAAACATTCAGTCCACACACAGCACCGTGAAATTCTTCCCTATAATCATCTTGAGGCCCAGTGTTAAAAAAGGAAGAAATAAATATAACAACCCAGAAGATGACAGTAAAGGGGAAGATGGACATTGCTGATGTCACTGCATCTGGTCTGTTAAAGAACAATGCATTCCTTTGGAAAATGCCTAGTCAATCCCAAGGCGCAGCCCGTCCCTCTGGGTATAGTCAGGCAAACCAATTCAGCAGTTCCTGCCAATCCGACCTGGAAAATGATCTTAAATCTGTTTGATTCCAAGTCAGTGGGAAAACCACATCAATCTGGTACTTGAAAGTTGCTATAAAGAGCACCAGCACAAATGGTGCTACATCCAGTTTCTAGCTCCAGAAATCTCTAGTTCTTCAGAAAGAGATGAGGAAATAAGCCGTTTCCAAAAGCCAGGTTATATAATAAGGGTGGTAATAGGAAAGTTCATCCCGGCCCCTGGAAGCAAATAGTGAAAGCTTAGGGCTTGTAATGAATGTGATGAAATGGTGATTGACTCCATTTTGTCATTGTAAAAGACAAGGGGTGAATGAATATTGCTGAGATACATAAAACAGTTTTAGTTTGGGTTGTTTTTTCCTTTCTGGGGCACTCAATTGAGAAGAACAGCAATTCAGCCCTTACTAAGTGTTTGCACTGCTGCAAAGGGGGTTTTAAAGAAGGGTTTTGAATAAAAACTTTGAATTAGCTTCACACCAAAAGGGGATGTCCGGGGGGTGATTGTAGTGCCAGGGAGAATGTTGATGGTCTCAGACAGAAAACAGAGAGGAAGAAAGAAATGCATTCTGACTCACTCTGATCTCAAGCATACTAGTACTCATCTGGGAGGTGGCAGGGAGACTGCTTCTCTCATGAATTCCACCAAAAGCAATGACTGCTCTGTGTTCACAATGCACCACTAGCAAAGCCAACCTATTTCTTTAAATGGTAGACAATAGTACCTCTCAAATAGAGTCTCATTTTAAGCTTGAACAGGAGAGAAAGGACTTGGCAGTGAAAGGGTTAGTGCTCTGGAGGCACCCGAAAGACCACACTGCATGTCCTAATTACAAGGCTCATCAGCCCAGCTGCAATGAATTCAGGATTTCCTTATCTTGCCATACTGGGGGGATGGGGGACCTGGTGGTAAAACTTAGAAACTGCCTTGGTGGGAGGTTCGAGCTGATAATGTAAGTTTGTCTGTTTGTTTTTTCCTTCCTATGAAACTTTGTTGATTTAATTGAATGTGAACCAAACTGAAAATCTTGTGTTGTATTTTCTTCTCTGCTGGGTAGATCTTTAAATTGTATCTGTTGGTGGTGTTGGGAAACAAAGTTCCCTTCGTTGTTTGTTTGCTCAGTGTTTCCAGTTAAAGGGCATGTAATCGGTAAGGTTGCAGTGTGCTCCTTTGTGAAAGAGGCAGCTATTGTCTTCTATAGCTTCCTCACTCTGATTTCCAGTTGGGTAATGTACGTGAGTGACTCAAGAGTTCCAGTACCTAATTCACCTCTAAGATATTCCTAGTTACATAAATGATTGGCTAATGCTCCTGATTGCCTTGGCTGGGTCCCTGCCTTTCAGAAACATCTTTTGGGATTGATGTGTCAAGAGGTAGAAAAAGAAACCTTGAAACACTGGCTTTATCTCTTCAGTTTCTTTTTTAGCAATGGTATAATGTTGAGAAAAAACTGTTGGGAATATGCAGTGAAACATTGAAGCAAATAAGTGGCAAGTGTTACTTTCCAAATTTTCCTTTGGTATGTATAGTTACTGCTTTACCTAGAAATGTATATTTTTTAACAGATACCAACAAGCACAAAGAGCACAAGAGCCTCTCAATTATGACATTTATGTCTGAGAATCTTCCAGACCAGCTGTTATTAATAAGCAATGGCAACCTGTTTATGTGGGAATGGTATCTTCTTATTAAGCATGGACTGAAAAAGTAGAGGCATATCTGGAAAAAGCAGTTTCTGCCCCAAGTTCAGTTTGTGGCTGCTGGACCCTTAAGGCAGTGATAAAGATGAACATATCCACCAGTTATCTAAAGCTAGAATGACTTTTGCTGATTGATGGAGGCTGTATCTGGCCAGTGCATCTGTTTGATGCTCTAGAAGTTAGTATGATTTGTGCTTATTGTTCTCTCCACATTTGTAGTAATTGCACATACTGAAGTGACGTCCTACAGCACTTCAATATTCCTACAACCCAGTCCGGTCATCAGTGCTGCCACAACGTGAAATAGCCTGTAACTGAAAAGCAAGGAGCAAAGAATTTTCAATGACTTATTTTTGCTTTAGTATGCTGCCAACCTAATAAAGCAAACAAAAATAAAGCAGTCTTAATACACAGAGTTAAGTTTAACTCAACAGATGCCATGGCTGTTTGAAGTCTGTAGGAAAAGGGAGTTGGGCTGCCCTGTCATCAGTATGGAAAAAATAAGGTTTTCATACACCATAAATTGTAAATATTTTCTAGCGTATATGGTGGTAACCAGACTAGCCATGCTAATCCTTAGCCCTGCACTGAACTATCAAAAGGTGCTGAAGTTATCAGCTTGGATTTTCACGAAGATAAGAACTGAGTGGTCCCTGTGCTGTGTCACAGATAAAACAGTAGGATAGACAAGTCATTGCCCTCACTCAGTTGCTATTTTCATGCTGGAGGAGAGGGAAATCTGAGTTACCCAAACAGTAATTCAGTGGCTTGTACGTGTAATATACAAACTTAACCAGAGAGCCTACAGCTGTCTTATTTGCTAGCGTCCTTAGGCTTGCTTTTGATGTGGGCTTTATCCATGGGGCCATGCATTATGTCTGAAAGCACAACAGTTGCACCAGAAGACAACCATGTTTGGAGAAGAGCACTTAAAATCTGTGACTTCTCTGTGCTTCAGCTCTTTGTAAGTGATCAAAACAGTTCCCTGTTTTTGTCCCCAAAGAAAACATCCAATGCAGGATCATAGAATAGAATCATGGACTTGTTTAGATTGGAAAAGACCTTTAAGATCATCATCAATGTTTATGGCCAACTCCAAAGCCTTCTGAAAACAGAGGGATTAAATGAAAATACTGTAATAAATTTAGTTGTATTAATTTGAGCCAGAAGAAATAGAGAAGTTTAATTACCAAGGCTGAACTGGAAAACCTCAAAAACTGCTCCTGTATGGCTGGTGCCTGCTTTAGCTCCTCTGATAAATTGGATACTTTTACAAAAAAACAGCTTAAGAGTTTGTTCAGTAACATTTTATCATTGGAAAACTGAAAGCCAAGCTCATCACTCAGCGAAGAAAATGTTTGCCTGGAGCAAGAAAAAAAAGACTCAGGTTTCTGTTTCCTTCTGAAGTCAACTTTTAAGTCAGCTGTCAAAAAAAGTCTGGTCTTTGGCCTGACTTTAGTAAAATCTGAATTACTCAAGTTCTCATAAAAAACCACAGATAAATGTAGATTAGCCAAGTAAACCTTAATGCATTCCTGGCTAGTTAGACTAGCCAAGTATACCTTAATTCATCCTTCTTCTCTGAGGGTTTTAGACAAATACATGTTTATGTTAAACTGCTAAAACTAATGTCTACTTCTAAATATTTTCAGATAGATGGCACTAGGCCTTTCCTTCTGCAAACATAGAATCTTAAGGAGACAACTACAAATGCAGCGTGGCCTACCAGTGACTGTGAAGCGAGTCACTGAAGGGCGATGAATCTTTAATCCAGCATATAGATCTGTCTAATCTAGTTATTCCAAATCTGACAGATGAGTTGGCTGTGGCTTCTCAGGCTGTAATTGCTGAGACTCTGCAGAACAGCAAGTGGGTGCAACACCCTCCTCTGTGCATGACTGGTGTGTACCTCCAGCCCCAGCAAGGCTGGAGAGCAACACGTGCCACCACCTCGCCTTGCTTTAGAGCTGCTGGTCTTTAACGCTTGGATCCAAAGCTGTCAATGAGTTTCTCAGATGTTAAAAAGTTCCTGCTCCCTATCTACCATACAGTGGTAAGGTTATGCTGACAGTTTGGGAATTGCTCAGTCACCATCTCCAGGCTTGCTGGAGCTCAAGTAGGCCTTTTGTCTTTCTGCTGGTAGTGTGATCCTCCTTATTTCAGCCTCAGGGAAGGGTTTGCTGTGGATATCAGTGAGGATTCTCATTTTACACAGTCTACAGGGACCTCACAAAAGGCCTTTAAAGGCAGATGTGGGAGAGGACAGAGATTTGCTCTGGTCAGAGGTACGCAGTCTTGAAGGTACTTTCTAAATCTTGCACCAAGTTCTGCAGGGTTCCTTTTCATCTGCTGAACGCCCAACAACCGCCCACTTACATTAAAGAGAAGCTCTAACACATGAGCACTAAATTAGGGACAACAGAGACCATTCATGTTGCAAATTACTTTAACACATCCCTCCAGGAGCCCTGGATTCCAGGGCTGTCCCCTGCCTGCCTCCAGCTGGGTCTCCCCCACTGCCAACCTCCCTGACCTTTGGGGAGAGGCCACGGGGAGGCCCCTGGCAGGTCCCTCTGTGCCACTGCCACCTCACACTGCCCAAAAACAAGTCCCTTTGTCGAGACAGGGTTCTCCGGCGAGGAGGAGGCTGTGAAGGCTGTATAGCATGAAGTGAGGGGAGAAACGGATGGACATGTTTTGATCCCTGCGCTTTCTGTTAACATCTCTGCTTCCTGCAGGAAATCTTGTCTCAATCTGACCTGCAGTCTGAAAAACAAGAGTCGAGTTTCCTCTCATTTGGTAGGTCTTTTGACACTCCAAACGCAAGAAAAATAACACCCGGAAATAGATATGTGCCTGTTCAAGACACACTTAGGAAAGCATTTACCTCCTGTGCAGCTCTTGCATGATGAAAGGTTTTGCTAAGAAATGTCCATTTTGGGTTAAACAGAACTCTAAGTCTGAGACAGTTTTGTTTATATCATTTACATTCAGTAATGCCTTCTTGGCACAGAAACTTATGCAATGGCTGCCAAAGTTTAAAAGAGGCAAAGCTAAGGTCGCTGTCAGAGGTAGAAACAATACATCATCTGCCCAGAACGGGCCCCTCGCAATGCACTGAGGGCCTCAGTTCCCGCACTCACGAGAAGACAAAAACTTCTATTAAATTGAATATAATGAGGAAAATAAATTATTTCTATGTACTAAATGACAGGCTGGAAATTCATTTTCTAACTCCAGCTTTTAGATACTTTTATCTATGTTTAAAGCTACCCTCTTAATCAACTGTGATACAGCACAGCTTGAAGTGTGATCTGAGCAAGCAAACCTAAAACATCACAATCTGCTTCAGATAAATTATAAAATAACAATTGAGAAATTTGGTTTCCAAGTAGACTTGAGGGGCTTTTTTCTCCCCATGCTGTGACTGTTAGAGGAATGAATCTATTATTCTACTAACTTCAGTTGCAATGTATGTTGGAGAAAGATGGTTATATAAGAACACCTCTGTATTTCAAGGACCACTGATGCTCACACCCTCTTAAAAACTTTTGCTAGTCCTCTATTTTCAGGGTGCAATGACTGTACAATAGATTCTTTGCTTTCCTTTCAACCACAAGTATCCACAGCCCTAATGATTACTTACAAAATAGTTGCCTAGTAGGCCCTTTTAGTGTGAAGAAATATAGGCTGCAACTTCCCTGCAAAAATCACTGAGATATCTGGAACTCCTAGAAGCAAGAGAAATCTATGAGAGCAAGCTGTCCCCCTTAAAGTGTCTGCTTGGTTGGCAGTTAGCTGGATGAGATGTAAATACAGATTTTCCAGGTATCCACAATCATTCAATGTAGGGTATTGCACTTGTGTTCATTGAAAAGAGACACCAAATCCTGCCACATGCAGGGAGTAGGTGTGGATGGCCAGTTAATATAGCAGGAACTCATTCCTGCTTTGCATGTGAGCTCAAGTTTTGGATCATGAGGGCATTTGCTAATCTTCAAACTAAATTTGTTGAAACACAAAATGTATTTCTTAAGAAACAGGTTTGGAAGACCAGGCAGCAGTTCTCCCACCAGCAGCAGCTGAAAGAGCTAAGAAAAAGGGTTTACAAGAGGGTCCCTAAAACTCCTCTTAAAGTATTGGGCTTGTTACTATTTGATACACCAAAACATATGACAGAAAGTAAGGAGCTAGGCTTGTGATATGTTAAAACTTAAAACCCACCAAAACTCCCCACAGCTGTGCAGGCCTGGCTAGACAATGAAGGACATGGAGAAAACCTGAGATTTTAACCCTGCATTTATTCTGCTTTTCTCAAGTGGATCTGTCTATAATATTAGGTTCTACTTTTAGTAGATCACAAATTGTTTGCTATGGTTCTGAGAATAAGAACTGGCCTGCAGGAAAAACGAAGTGATCCAAGTTTTTACACTTACGAAATACTGTCTGTCTGAATTATGTCAGCATTACTGTAAGATTTGAATAGCTTTGTAAAATTTAATTAGTTGCTTTGATCTATTATAATTACTCTGGAACCCACACAGAACCTAAGTAAACCATGAGGAAAAGACTTACATTCTCTCCATTTAATTTAATCATTTTATTGTGGCTTTCTAAAAGAGGAAGAGCAATTCCAGAAGGTAGCAAAATGGGCATCAGGCTGTCGGCAATTTTTATGGTGAAAATAAACTGGGGAGAGGTACAGGTGTTAATTGTGACATTTCATAACTCTGTTCAGAAAATGCAAGGTGATACTCAGTATCACTTTTTAGGTAGCATATATATGTATGCATCTAATTTGGGTAACAGGACACTGTTGCTTTTGTTTTTATGCAAGTACATATTACCAGAATTGTATGATTTGGCTTTGTAATTGCTGTGCCTGCACCTTTTGGCAACTGCACTGTGTCACTATTTTTCATGCTTCTTAAAGCAGCACGGAAAAGATTTTCTGGTCTTAGATTTAAATTTCGCTTAAATTGTGTTTCAGAGTCCTTTTATGGCGCACTTAAACTCTGATCTAGAAAACTTTCCTCAGTGTTAATCCTCACCTAGCATCTGTCAGTAAAACGCAATCTTTTCTTCTAGTTGTCAATTACCAAAGTAACAGGACTATTGCTACAAGTTGTTTGTTACCTATCTTGTACAAGTACACAAAATCCCCCAAACAAAACAACAAAACCAAAGAGGCCTGGGTGGGGGGGAAGAGAGGAATTGGCTTTGGGATAAAAGCAGTTTAATACACATCTCGGTTATCTAATTCATTCTATATGCTTCATAAATTAATATATTGGTTCAAGTCAGACTTGGTTGTCTGATCATTTGTGCAGGTCACTGGAGAAGAATCTTCCGTTTCTGTTCTGAATAACTGAGTCTGTGTCTGCAGAGCAAAAGAGGAGTGGATGAAAAATCATTACCCAACACACAGTTACATCACCCCTTTGTTTGGGTGCTTTGGCATGGAAGACACTGTAAACGCATAAAATAACTGTAAATGAAAGCTCTGTGTATAAAATATAATTGTAACAAGAATTCTACATCCTTTTGCCTGCAGTTATAGGTTGGTGTGTTTTTCTTTTCTGTATACTGCCTGACAAGTTTTTTTCAAGATGTGAATGTATTTGTGAGGCAGAAAAAGCATGCCAGTGCTTCTCTCAGTGTGGAGTTTGCACAGATACAAAATCCCAAGCTATTTAAAAGAGTTGGCAATGATTTTCAGCTCATCAGGAATAATAAATATAATTGGTCTATCTTCTATTGCTAGATTTTATTTTTCTTTTCAAGCTATCAAAAATAAATCAATAGTAAAGCAGGAAGTGCATATTCCTCTTCTTGAAGACTTGATTTACTTTCTGCAATTAATATTTTAGTTCTTGCCAGCTTTCCAAGCATGGTTCTGATTGTGATGTGAAAGCAAGTAGCTGCAGATTACTGTGGTGGATAATACTTTCATTGCAAATAAACTGAAGGCCAGGTGTAAGTCATGTTTGAAGTAGCTAAATCTTGAGGTAGGGCAGGTGTGCTGCAGAGCTACAGCAGCATTTGCTGGGGGCAGGGGCAGTTTGTGGCTAAGGATGCAACACAGGAGGCTCTGGCTGTTGGGAGTAAATTCAACACATTCTCTTCTTACTTCTGAGAACTTTCTGCTGTTCTTAGTCAGGTAAGGAAGCCAGAGTAAAAGCAGCATAGCTGTATTTAGAACACTTTCTTTAGTGAACCAAATTTGGCTCTTCTGAATTTCTTCCTGCAATCAAATTGCTATTAGGTAATTCAGCCTAAGTGTCAAGAGTAAGAAGAGTATCTGCTATATGCAGTACTGTCCACTTACAAAAACACACGCAAACAAAACACTTCATCCTGGACAAGAGAGAAGCCTAAAGCCATACCTAGGTGATACAAATGGAAGAGTATAATTTGGATGATAATTTGAGTTTCACGCTTTTTATACAAGATACAGATCTTATTTTCAGACTCCACTTCTTATAGTACATTCACACATGGGGTTTTTATTTCCCTGGCAAACGTGGGTGTTTTCCAAAGACTACAGAAGCAAGAAAGCAGGAGGCCATGGCTGCAGAGATAAGAACAGGGAGCAAAAGAGAATGCTTATGGACATAAACTCCTGAATTTTTGCATTTTAAAACAAATGTCCAATTGGAATTAGGAACAGAATAGTTGTTAGCTCAAATACCTGTAATAGGATCTAAAGTTTTGAGACCAGTGTACAGTGGGCTGTGAAAGCTGCACTTTGTGTGCTGAGGCAGCATCGTCAGAAGGGCTCTGGAGCTGCCTGTGTGGGAGGACAGAGGCTGATGTTGCCAAGATCTCCAAATGCATGTTGTCCTCTGATTAATATAAGAGATTCAGTTCCCTGGAATCTCTTATGAGGACTGATGTGAGAATTGACATTTAACTTCCTGAAAAGCATTTTGAAATTACTTGTTTGGCACTTTAAGTAGCCACAAAATATCGGTAGTGTACAATCATCCTGAGGCAGAGAGTACAAGTTCCTGCAACACAAGAATTGTTATGCTAGGGCTTTTTCAATAAAATTTGGAGAAGGTTAAGGGCACTCCAGTGCTGGTACTTACACAAAGAATAGTGAGAAAAAAATTAAAATCAGGAAATCAATTGAATAATAATTATTATTATTAAAAGACACTTTCAGTTACTGTAGACTGTGCTACTCTGTAACTATGCTGATTAAGAGGAGGTAATACTGTGGTTGTTAAGTCTTCAGCTGAGAAAGCAAGAAGTCCTCACTTGAGTGCCTAGCACATTAAGCACCCCGTGGACCAAAAACATGTTCTGTGTTAGAATAACTAATAATGTTACACAAAATTAAACAAATTGGATATGTTTTGGAGCATATGGCAATTTTGGCTAATCTGCATCTCTGTTGTGTTTGCCCTCAGACCATACTGGTTGTGAGCAGCCTCTTAAAAGGCATTTTGTTTTCTCTTTTACATCTTTTAATCATGTCTGTTCTCAGATATCACACTTAATTTAGGGGGCCAATGGCCTGATCTGGTATAGCAGTCCATGTATTCTTCTGATACTACAAAATGGAGGTTTTTTAAAATCTTAGAATTATCGTCCAAATTACTTCATCTAGGCCAAATAACAGATCTTTCTTCATCAAGTATCAGGCTAGAGTGTATCCCTCTAATTCTATGAAAGACAGGTGGACAACAAGTTTGTCTGATACAAAATATATTTTCTGTAGAACAGCCAGTTTCCTTCCCTACATTTCTATTCTTCCAGTGTTTCATCAGTTTTTGTTGTTAGCTTATGAATGTCACTGTCTTCTTTGGGAAGCTACCTAATCTATCTCAGTGCTTTAGACCTGCTTCTGTTTCACAGGGATTTGAATGTTATTTTCCACAGGATGCTGCAAACTTTTTTAAACTCCACTCATTTTTCTTTCCAAGCTAGTGATCCATACACTACTGTAGCAAACTGAACTAGCTTGCATGCTCTCATTCTCAGTTAGCTCCTCTCTTGCCTATGTGGAGTGGATCTGAAAGTCTCCAAATCAGAAACATGAAAATGGTGATTATTTTCTCATCTAGTATATGCAGCTATTTGTGCTTAAATAAAATCTGGTTTAGATCCAGAAAGTGGCTGCCATAGAAGGTTCTAGAAGGAATTTCGCTCTTGAAAGACACAGAGAGTAGAGAAAAAAGTTTAATTATTATAATATGATAAATTCTAGTTACTGCTTGCTGTCTCTTCTTGACCAAAGACAGCATTGACCTGGTAGGATGCCTCCTGTTAGTGTAGAAAAATACCTTATGAGTCTCTTGCCCCTTTCCTCTAGGTTTTTCAATTATACCCCTCAATGACAAAGCCACAGATACCTGGCTGTGTCTCAAAGGCATTAAATTCCATGTAACCAGTCCCACTACAAAGCCTCAAATACTTGGCTCTGATGGATGGTGCTATAATGAGGGTGGAGCTCAGTTCAATGGCCAATTTATTGCATCTTAATGGTCTAACATGCTTTTATTTCATATCTAGGACAACAAATGCGGCTATAAAGTTTGGTTTAAAGCAGGTCTGTTTTGCAAAATGAGTCTTGCATACGGAACAAAACACTCATTGTTGCTTTACTGTTTAAACCTTTATTATTGCTTTTTTTCCCTTGGTACAATGGGCTTTTATGCACCAAACAGCTGTGTTCATCATGTTTATTTAGAAGGCATCCATTGTAGTGGAAAAAGTCTGGAGGACAAAAATCTTGAAGTACAAGTCTACTCTGTGGGTGCTGGCATTTTTTTTTTCTGTCCTGTTCCTTTGGTCAGTATGCAAGTCACATACACAGGCACTGCCATGCAGACTTGCAAACCCTGTATAATAGCAACTTTTCACAAGTGCTGTCTCTTATTCCAAGTGTTCTTCTCCAGAAATTTTCAATTGCAAGGCAACATACAGGACGCACAACTATTTTACACCCTATGATCCTATCATTTCTCAATCTGTTGCTATTTTGGACCCTCATTAGGTCACTTTCCAAATATTGTGTACAGCTATGTGTCAATCATTGTCACAGCTCGGCTCCAGGCTAAGCCAACCCAGGACAAAACCATGAGGGGGAAAAAAAATGCCAACCAAAGCAAGCACTGTGTAGAAAACAGTCAACAGTTTAACTGTGGAAAGCTATGTGTTGTTCCAAAGATAGCAGAAGCCCACTTGCTGCAAAAACAGCATACAGTACTAATGGTCTCCAAAATAATTTTATGCGGTTGAAATATGTAGTGTATACCCAATGGCATCTGCAAATAAGCAGATGTTAGAATCTCAAGAATTAAGAGCATGACATTGTCGGAAACTCTTGGGTGACTCCTGCCAAAAAGCAGTCTAGTTTCCAGTTTCTGGAAAGAACAGAGCATCTAACATATTGACAGAACTTCTTCTGAGCAACAATATCTCTAGCACCTTCTAAACCCTGGAAT
The DNA here is from genome assembly GCA_013398955.1 of Callaeas wilsoni. Taxonomy (NCBI): domain Eukaryota; kingdom Metazoa; phylum Chordata; class Aves; order Passeriformes; family Callaeidae; genus Callaeas; species Callaeas wilsoni. Next base: position 139,140 of record VWPU01007279.1, read on the forward strand.
GAAAGCTGCTGTATAAGCAGGCAGTGTTAGCCTGGGAAATTAAAGGGTTCCCCACTTCCTTCAGGGTATATCCAGCAGGGCAGATGCATTCCTATGCCATATGAGATGGCCCTGCTCCTTTCCCTCTTTTCAGGTTACCATGTATTAAGACATAGTTCAGGTAAATACTGGAAATATAGAAGTGTCTCCATCAGCCACATAGTCAATGCTATCATCACAGACTGGAAAATGAGTGGCAACAAACTAATATACTTGATATTTTAAAAATATTAAAATATCTGTATAGAATGAAATGGCTTCTTATTTCCTGAATGGTGAATGCTCTTGGCTTTCTACAGAGCTGGCATTCTCAGTTGCTGCTGCTGTTCATGTGCCTCAGGAAACTCTAACGAGGTTAAGAAGAGCAGAATAAAGTTACAGCTTGTGGATGACAGGAATCCACACAGAAATGCAGTGAAGGTGACTTCTGGGATCTGAAAACAGCACAGCCGGGGGGAGGCTGTGCAGGGATTGACTGCTTGGAGCCAGGGCAGAGACAGGGGCCTGAGGAAGGCCTGGCATACCAGGAAAATGATTTTCCAGAAGAAAGAAGAAAACTTGGGGGGGAAAAAAAGGAAAGAACTATGAGCCAAGTGGAAAGGGAGCGTGGCAAAAAGATTAGCCCCTAAATGTACAGAGTATAGTAGAAGCTGAAAACGAACTCAGGGAGCTGTCAGGAAGAGAAAACTCTTTCTCAGAGACTGTTTCAAAGGCTTCCTGAATGCAGTCTCCATTTACTTGTTTCTTCCTTTTTCTCCCAAAAAGAAAAAGGATCTGCTGTGAGCAGAATGTATCCCAACTTGAATGAACATGGGCCTGACCAGAGTCCCAGTCTGGAATCCACGCAGGCCAAACTCCTGGAGTCTCGCTGCTACCTGGGTACCATAAAGCTTGTAAGCCAAGCAGGAAGGGGCAAAATCTACAATTTGTCATCAACAGGTAGGTAGCTAATAGTTTAAATTGCACTGCCTGCTAATCTTTTTGTAAAATCAATGTGCTTGTTAGATCTATATGTTGTTAAACTGTCTAGGTCACCTTATGCTTAATAATACTTAATCAGGTTGAATGGGTTTTGAACTACATACTCTCAAAAACAGTGCCTATTTTGAGACTGGATGTGCTTTGTTAAATTCTTAAAGCAGAAAGAATTTCTAATTAAAGGAAAAAAGCATGTGTCTCTGTAACTCTGGCTCTTAACTCTTAGCAGGTCTATTGGCGAGAGCAGTTGGGGAATTAGATTTGGTTTTAATTAATAAATCCATAACTTTTCTGACAGAACAGGAAGGTGTATTTTGACTGAGGATACATTTTAAGCCGATGTTTAACATAAAAGGCGCTGGAAGGACTTTGAAATGTCATTCTGTGGGAAGCGCCAGAGCAGGTTGGGATGTATAGTCCATCTAACCCCCATCAAACCGAGCCGCTGTTGAATGCCTCCGGCAAGAGTCCCACAGCAGGGTGCCAAACTGTAGCTGGATCTTTTCTGGAGAGGCTGGGAGCTGTGGTGTGTGAGGTGCCACCTTGCAGTATCTCCATACATGTGAAATCCCTCCAATGCAGAAGTGCTTGACCTCAACAACTTCCTGTGACAGGGAGTTCCACAGCGAATTGTCTTTGCATACCCTATTTTTTTAGCTTCCTTCCCTTTGGTTCCATTTAGTCCTTGCGTTATGAAACGTGCACAAAACTTTTTTCGCTGTTTTTATCGCGTTCCTGTTTATATCTCTTCCTTTCAAATAGTGCCTGCCTTTGATCTCTCATAAGCCATATGTATTCTTGTACCAAGCTTTTTAAGTAATACTTTGGGGGGAAAAAAAAAAGGGAGGGGGGGCAGAGGTGGTATTTTTGCACGTTATGACGGATGTAGCACTTTTTCGTGTCCTGCCCCCCGTCCCTCCGGCCGCGCACGGGAAATCCGTGTAACCATTGACCAGACTGTCAACACGGGCGCCCCGCGCCGCTGGCGGGCGGCGGGAGGAGGCGGCGGCTGCGCCAATGCCGCCGCGGCGGCGGCGCCTCGCCCC